>VYZP01026536.1:26645-86908 GCA_013400635.1 Hypocryptadius cinnamomeus
TTTTAGGCAAGAAATTCCCTAATGAACAGTGTCATAAACTAGTCTTCTAATAGCTTTTATACTTTCTGCATGGCTTAATTCTCATTAATTATCAAGTTAAGTTATTCAGTTGCAGAAGATCTAGTGCCTGGCAGCAAAGACTGTTCGGCAGTCCTGAGACCCCATCTCTGCAAGTCCCCGTGCTGAGGCAGGCGGTATGAACACAGTGTTTCTGCCTTTTTGCAAAGTGTCTTCATGGCCTTCCTGTCATACCCAAGTCTCTCGCACCTGCTCTGGTCTGAGTGCACCCTCAGATTTTGTCCACTCTGCAGTTAACCTGAGTTTTTCTGCTGATTATTGACACAGAAGGACCTTGCCCTGAGGCCCCATCCTTCCCTGGATGGTGGACCCAACTCGCTTTTTCCTTGCTTGTTTTCAGTCAGTTGTTGTGATCACCTATCCAGCTTAATGATTGCATGGTTCTGAGTTCAGTAGCTCCCAAAAGTTTGCAAATAGTTCTCCACCTACAGATCAACGTGATGGTACATTCTAAAACCAGGTTGGTAAGTACAGAAATGAGATGAGAACAAAGAGAAAGAGTTAACATGCAAACCAAGGACAGTGTAGTTGTATTTGGGTAGCTGAGCACATAGCTTAAAATTTGGTTTTTTTGCCCATACCTATGGGCAAAATCTTCTCCTGCTCTTTCATTAAATGTTACATGGTTTTCCAGTAGACAAACAAGACTGGACCAAGAGGAAATTACTTTGCTGAGACTACTGTGCTTATGAGAGAAATTGGCTTGTTCTACCTTTAAACAAGCTTGTGATTTATTGTGTTTATCTAGCAGAAAGTAAGCTGAAGCAACTTGAAGCATTTGGCCCAGAAAATCCCCAACATATTGTACTTCCGTACAAGACATGTGCAAACGTGAATGAACACTACATAAAGCCTTCTTCCTGATCTTGTGCATTCCTGCACTGGGTCACTCTGCTTTACATGTAGCTGAACTGAATAAATGGCCTGTCTTGAATTACATCTTGGATAAACTGGGTGTGTAATGTATCAAGCCAGTTTTAGTGTTCACAACTGTCACTTGTATAACTGAGCAGCGCGTTTTTGAGGCATTGCCAGGTTCAGAGACATCTCAGAAGAACAATCTGTTCTTACAAACAAAAACAAATTGTGGTGGAGGAAGACAGCAAGAAGGAGGGAAATCAGTGCTTGATAGGTATTACTGTCTATATCCTATAAGCACTTCAGTTCTGGGGGCAAAATAATGGAAATGCATTCAGATTTGGATTGTCTTCTTCATCTCTCCAAAGCATTCTGTGATAGTAACAAAGGACAAAAATTATTCTATTATTGTATCATACTTGGATTACTTCCTACCCTCAGACTCAGGGGAATCGAGTAGGTCATAGTCTCTACACTATTTTCCAAAAAATGTCTCTGCTTCATAGTAGCAATGACTAATATCTTCTCTCTTTGCATGCACTAGATCAGAGAGTCCCTCTTTCACCTCTCCAGTAACACTGTCTGTCTCCTAGAGTGAAGACAACATCTCTTCAAATATTAGAAGACACAGTCCAGGCTCATTAAAATATCTGAGCAGCGGGACTGATGGATTTGCAGTAATTTCTCCCACTCAAACCCTTGAGTTTGAGTCTCAGTCTGGAAGAGGTATACAGAAAGGCTGTACTTCAAACAAGTCAGGGACCTACGGAATCAAGACTTGTTCCACACAGCAAAGGATCTTTCCTCCTCCCAGTCCTCTCTCCAGTCCCATCCTTTTTGTACAGCTCCCACATCCTTGCATCTGGTTTGACAAGATTTCTTCTTCTGTTGCTCTCAAACCACCCCAGATATTAGGAGGCAACTCAATTACTTCTTCCTTCTCCTCAGTGTGTCACAGCTGCTTTATCATATTAAACGCCCTCTGTTTCTCCTGGTTTATTGAAAAGGTCAAAAGCAACAGTCTGTCTTTCTCCTCCCACGACAAGGAGCACAAGCAGAGGTCAGCCATGCATTAGGGCAAGCAAGTCTTTACATTCATTGTCATTTCCTTGAAAAAAATGAACATGGTCTCGAAGTTAGAACTGGCAAAATAGAAAAACTTCTGCCTTACATTAAATAGAGCTTATTTCTGTAAATACTTAATTCTCAGCAAGGTTTAGTTTCCATGGAAAAATGTGAGTTAAAAAAAGAGATAGACGAGCAGAGAGAAAATTAGAATGTTCCTGCTTTAGGTTTAAGATCCATACACGAATTAAGAACCATTTATAACCTTTCACTGGTCCTTATTCTTCAATGTATTCTGAGGTGTGTAGGCTTACATCCATAGGCAGTACTCCAATACCCTAATGCAGACCAGATGCACTTACATATCTTGGGATGAAAAGCTTTAAAAAGACAAAGCTAGTAATTCTGATTGGCCTGTTTTGGCCTCCTCTGTGGTGTCTGCCTGTCACTTTTTTTGCTAATTTGATCCTTTTTGCAGGACCTCTGACCTAACCTGCAGATGACTTTTTACTTCTATTACTCAGTGGCTTAATATTTTCAGCTATGTAGCTGGTTGTCAAAAATGAGATGAACACAAGTACAGAAGAACTGACAGATGAACACAAGTGTGTGAAAAAAACATAAGAAATTTGTACTACCTTTTTTTTTAAGCTTTTGCAAAACCACTATGAAAAAGGTATAAGCCAAGCACTCCAAGCCTCATTGTCTGCCAAAGCAATCAGGAGAACTGACAGTGAGGACTGAGTCCATTCCATCATACCACAAAGGATCTGGAGCTCTGATTTCACACATGATAACAATAAAGTGTGTTCTTCACCCAAAAGCTCATTAGAAAGCATGATGGGCATGCAGGCATTTGGCAGGGCAAGAAGAGACAAGGTCTATGCAAGGTCTATGCTCCGTATGACAGCAAGGTAAAAGATGGAATTCCTGAATTTGTCTCATTTTGGTGAGTGCTCTGATTGATTTTATAGAAAGAATTAACTTCTTCCAGTCAAAGTTATTTTACTGAAAAATCTTTTTGCAGCACATGAGCCTCAGAAGCTACAGTGCAATTTCCAAAGCTTTGTAACACCACAAAAAATTAAAAAATTTGAAGTGAGAAATTTGAAGTAGCATAAATAGATATTCCATTGGAATAAAGAGGTGGTATTGTTTAGCTTACTGTTCACTTTTGGTATTTTGTTTTTTCTAAACATTATATAGTTTTTTTATTTAAAGGGATGTGCAAATTAGCTGCAAAATTGAAGAGCTGGGGATGAAGAGCATTAGAAAAAGAGCTCAGAGAAAAATTTCAAGGTGTTATTCCCGTTTCTCTGACCTTCTTAGTGTTCGGTAGCAGTTTGGCTCCTACCAAACTTAGAGCCATATTTGAAATAGTCAAGTTCACCCTAGCTCTCTCACATCTGACTGTTTAAATGAAGGATCAAATTCCTTTGATTCCTGTATTCTTACCAGCCAGGGACTTGAAGGCCTACATACCACCTAAATTAATCCAAATCCATCTAACTACACATAAGACACATGATGGTCTGTCTACCCACCTTAGCATGTCCAGCATTATTCTTTAAATAGCAGGCTTCAGAGGAAAAGATTTTTACTATTTCTTTTTTGCCAAAGCCCCTCAAAGTTAATGCCACTGATGAAAATATTCTTTGCCGTATTTGTGCTTGTAACAACATGCTTTTTCTAAAATTGAGGAAAACCTAGTTTGCTTGCAGAGTATTTTTCCTCCTATCATGATAAGAAAATCATCATCCATGGAACACTCATGGCTGTGATCATGGTGTGATCACAAAGAAGAAAATCACAGTGTAATTTTTTGGGGTTGTCCTGTGCAGGGTTAGGAGGTGAAATCTATGATTTTTGTGGGTTTCTTCCAACTCAGGATAATCTATGATTCTAAAAAGAATTACATTTTAAAGTCCTTTTGCTTCCATATTTTTGTTTTTCTCAGCGGTGCTACAAAAAGCAAGGTATTTGTGACAGTTTTAGTTTCCTCTGTTTTCAAGGTAAATGCTGATGTTCCTGGAAGACAGTCTATCTAATTATGTGATCTGACCTGCTTCTGAGAAAAGTGGGGAAGGTGTGAGGAAGGAGATTTTTGTGTCTTTATCACCCTGAGAGGAGCAGATCTCAGAGATCGCTGGTGCATGAGGCTGCTCGGCAGCCCAGCTGGGCTCTGCCCCAAGCCATGCCTGCACTGAGGCAAGCTGCCAGGACGTGTTGTTCTCATTTAGATATCCAGTGATTCTGCAGGTGTAGAACAAAACAGAAAGAAGTTTTTGGGTTTTTTTCTGCTTTAATTCCAAGTCTCTTATGGCCCAAAGCAGAAGTGTTTTTATTAGATTTTCAGTAGCCTTGTGCATGTATTCAGCAAGAGTTGAATGGACAAGTCTGGCTCTCATTATGTTTAACAGCTCGTGGCTGTATTGCAGAGATGCTTTTTCAGATGGATAGGTAGCGATGTGACATTGATTGTGTCTTCGATGGACATAACTGAGCACATCTGCTATTTCTATATGGCATTTGTCATTGCCAATGCATTAGTTCATTTTGTAATCCAGCAGTCCCTGAAGGCAAATATTCACACTGAAACATCGCTGTCACTGCGGTCCCCTCTATACACATTCAAAATTTTCTGTGTTAAGGTACTTACCTAAGTATTGGAGGGTATCAGTATTAAGTTTCCTTTGATGAAGTGATTAATTGTATCAGAGGAAGGCACAGGAAATTCTGGAGCATGTAAGAAAGTGAAGGCATACAGGTTACAGGAGATTCACAACAGCAGTGTATAACAATAGACGCAGAGCCTACTAGACGAAGCAAGACTATGGAAAGTTATCTCTAGGACAAAAAATCCAGTAAAATGAACAAAAACAAAACCTAAAAAGACCTTGAGACCACGTGAATTATGTACAACCAGAATTTCAAACAAGCTTCTGACTTCTATTGTCTTCAAATGATTTGCAAACTGCTATCTATGAACTGTTCTGTGTAATTGCTGAATGTTAATATGTTTTTTATTTAATCAAAGTCCAAAATAAACACTCAGCCTCACAACAACCAAATAAACAGTCTCCATAGCAGGCCCCCAAGATGGGAAAATTTAGGCTGCAAAAAAAGGTATCTACTGTAAAGTCTACGGCTAAGAGCATCTCTTGTATGGGGGAACAAAGCCGTCAGCTGTCCTCAGATCAAACCTAAGGAAGAATTCTTCATCTTTTCTGTATCTTACACAGAGGTTAAAATACAAAGGCAACCATTTCTTCAAGGAGGTGCTAGCACAATCTGCCTGTGCACCACTGCTGTGGCACAAAATCTGAACCATGACTATGAGACCTCTGCCATAATCTGCTCTGCTAAACCTAGAAGGACATAGCAGTGACATCCCAGAGATACCACTGCAAGGTACAGGGGCTGTAGGAGTTTCTGCTAACTCCTAGGCCATGCTGGGCTTCTAATACAACAAACCATCTAAGCAGGGGTGGGAAACAGAATAGAGATGTGTCTGGGCAAACACATAGTGAATGATATCACATTTGTGGTTCATTCTACTTATTCAAGACTAATAAATGAGGAGTTAGAAGATTAGCAGGGGGAAAATTAAAGCAAGGGTGATAGGGAAGTCATTCTTGCAAAAGTTAGCAGATGTGCACCTGGACATTTGGCAATGACTTATGGTTTAATTGTGTTCAAACTTGTCAAATTGGTTAATTAAAAAAGGTAGTAGTACCTCATAATTTGTAATTAGACATTTGCTGTCAGAGCGGTGTTTAAGGAAAGGACTGAAATCACATGGAGGACTAGCCTTCTTCTTTCCAGAAGAACTAGGACACCTCTGAAGAGCTGTGTATTCAAAAAGGACAAAGTGAAGAAAACATAAAATTTCCCTTTTAGCAACAGGTCAAATGGACAGTAGAGACTGAGGTCATGACAGACTTCAGTAGATACACATAATGACAGAGGAACTGCCAGAGCTTTTGCCATATGAGTGGTATTAAAGATAATTCCTGAAAGCTTGAACTCAGGAAGCCAGGTGAGGGTCACAAAATTAAGGTTTATTTGCTCAGAAATTCAGGGCTGGAAAAATATCTTAGAAACTTCTTTATATGTCTGACGTCTGATATGTTTTTTAGATTCCCAGCAGAATGCAGTAGTGGGCATGTGTGAAGATGAAGATCTGAAAGTTTCAGAAATATGAACAGAAGAAGGGAGCTGAATGCTGATGATGGTATGTAGGAGTGAGCATCAGCACTTTCACACTGCTTAGATGTTAAACTGAGTGGAAGGAACATTGTGAATCTATCAAGAGATAAAAGGTAGGAACAGAGAAAAATTAAGAGGGAAGTGAAAGGACTGAGTTTTGACAGTACTAGGTCATACCTTCAAAGCATGTTTAATGGTGAAACTTCACTGATGTGAGCCAAACTCATCTTATTTCCCAGAAACTGAGAATCTGAGATGACCTGGAAGAGATACAGGCTAGAAAGTGGGGACTGCAAGGGGAGACAGAACCTGGACTAGCTTGCTGGGGGAAGCAAGCTATTCCAGAGCTGTCAGAGGTATTAAAGAACCTAGTTTAGACAAAATAGTGCCAGGATTGACAGAGTTGGGTATGATGACACGACGGCTCATTTTAGCACTGGATGGTCTGATTTATGTTCTTTCCAAGCACAGCAATGATGATTTAGGTTAAGGCAGACTAAAGCCAGTATTCTGAAAAAAGTTTACTCTCTTGTGGACCTTGACCTGTGGAAATGTACTGTCTTGCCTGAATTTTGCCCCATAGCAACTGAAGAAGAGTTGGCACTGAAAACTTATTTCAGGCAAAGAAAATACAGATCAATTAGGCTGATACCAACTCAAAACAATTTCTTGTGGTTGGGAAGTCACATCTCAGAGTGACTAGAAAAGCAAATTGAGATGAGATGAGATGAGATGAGATGAGATGAGATGAGAACAATAACAACATTCAGATGGAAGTCCAGCAGTTGCATCTCTGATGCAAAGAGATTCTGTGAAGGGCTTCTTTCAAAGCCATGAGAATACACACACACATCATTTGGAGGTAGCATTAACATTCAAGTGAAATGGTGATTTATAAAATGCAAGGAATTTGTATTGCTTCAGAGAAATCCAGGGACTTTTTATAAACTAGAAGAAGGACAGCTCCTTTTCACTGAGAAGGTCTCTTTTCCCTGAATGATGGTTCCAATTGAATTGGGAGGACCAGAGGGGGAACAGAAGAGCTTATTTTTTTAAATAGACAGTCACAAGTTCAGACACACGAAATCCACAATAGGTGGTAGTTGAATTGCAAGCATAGTTGTGTCCCAGTTCTGAGAATAAAATATTTGTACCAAGCTGTCAGGGTATAAAATACACACCCTGCAGAAAAAAAATTTACTAAGGATGGTTAAGGCAGATGCTGGGGATGTAAAATGGATCTAAAGGAAAAAAGGCCAGTATTCTGAATTGGTTTATTGTATTTTAATGCATAGATTTCCAGGGATCCAGACCATTCAGACCTGCATTTACTACTTATTTTCTTCATCAAAAAAATCACCTGAACATACAATGGGCCACAAAGGCTTGAGTCTGATGTGTCAGATCAGGATCAAACATTCCACAAAACTCCAGAGTTTTACGAATCCAAGGTTTTGCTCTTTCTGACTTCATATAGAATAGGTAGTTTTGTGTTTCAGGTGTGATTTTCTTCACCAACAGGGAAATCCTTGGCTGAGTGGCTTTTCTCTGGTGTCTTCTTCCAAGATATCACTAAAATAAATTAATGCAAGCTGGTTTGTATCATAAAATTGTAGCAGATAAGTGGAGACAAAATGTTTTTTTCAGACTGAGCTTTATCAGTGCTTACATTCAAACCTTCATTACCAATACTGGTTTTGTCTGAAAAGTTTCACAGCTTTATTCTGACAAGGCCTAAACTGTAAGTAGAAAGGATAACTGCATATATGACTAGATGGGACTCCAACATGTCAAGCAAATGCAATCTCCTAATTGAGAAACTGAGTGAACAGTCAAGCTCTTTAGACAGTCTAATGGAAAAATATGGGAAATAAGTAGCAATCTGTGAGTGTTTTGAGGAGGAACAGGGAAGCCCTGGGCTCCATATGTCTCTATGGCTATCACGAGTTTTCCAGAAAACTCTTTTGACAGTGTGTTTGGGATAGAGAAAGATGGGGTTGAAGCATTTAAAAGATAGTTTATTGCAAAATCAGGCTCATGGAAGGGTGAGACTGTAAGGTTGTTACATCCAAAGTTATCACATTAGAAGCCTTGCATCAGAAGCCATCATAATTCTAATGTTTTTTATAAATTTCTTACCCAATCAGCTACTTCCACGAAACTCACTAGCACCTTCATAACCAATTGCTAATTGCTACATTTCACATGATTTGCTGCAATCCATCTTTTCCTTCCAATCATATAACTCCACAGAAACTTATTGCTGTATCTTCTACTTTTTATCAAGTCTACAACAAGATCTATTGTTAAACTTCAGTTGTTTTCTACTATCTTCTACTATCTTGCTTAATATATTTGTTCACTTATATGAGGCCTGTATTTACTTGTTTCAAACATATTTCTGCTTCAACTAGTCTGTTTCACTATTCTATTGTAAAGCTCCAAGCCTTCTCCAAGGCCTTAGGCCAAACACTGTATCCATCCCTATCTCTGAGCTGTATTCTCAAGGACTTGGGAGCTCTCTGTGCTTGCATTTCCCACGATTTGGCAGAGGCCTTTCCTTTGGCTAGTATGTCCAATAGCTGGACAACAGATACTGGTGCATGCTACCCTTCTTCTCTGTCTTTGCCCTTGCTCAGATTGCAGGTGCTGCAGGTCCTGGTTCTCCTGCCTGTGGTTATGCTGCCAGCCCGCTCCTCTGTGCTGGCCGTGGTGTGGAGCCCAGCAGGCAGGGCCAGCAGCCGTGTGACATCCCATGCAGACCCACCAGCACCAGTAAAGAGAATCCATAGTTCCTTCACACAGCTTTGTCCCCCTGAGGAGCATTATGAAATCCTTTCACAGGGCTTTGTTTGTGCTCTGAGAAGCACAAAATCCCCTCTTATCCTGGGCAGCTTCCTCATCAGCCAGGGTCACCTACATGGTTTTAAATTGAGAGAGAGCAAAATAGCATTAAAAATGCAGGAAATGGCCATTTCTCCCAGATGAGGTCCCTGATCTCTCCAAACAGCACTGGGAAGTGAGACCAGCAGAACCTATCTTCCAAGGGTGGCATCTAGAGTTCTCCACTGCAGATGCACTTCCATGTATGTTCAGCATTCATTGCTATAATGCAGTGGGCTTCAGCGGGCAGTGAGGAAAAAGGTTTGTGTTGGCTCCCTTTCCTATGCAACCTGACATGACATTTCCTTTTGCTGCTTGTGATCTCCCCTAGTGCTGGGCCAAATCCCCACCACGTGCTTCTTGCAACCAGCACAAATCAACTAGTGTGGAAGGAATGGTAAATATCAGTAGGGCTTCTAGGCTGACAGCTTATGCACAAAGTAAGAAAAAAACCATGAAAATAAAACCATTAAAAAAAAAAAAAAAGAGAGATTCCCTGCTTTTAGTAGAACATTACTCAGCCATAAACTATGTACTTTTGAGCTTCTTGTGCTCCCTGCCAAGACTCTCAGAGAGGGAAAATCAGGATAGATACATGAAAAGAATAAAGAATAATATATAGGAAAGGAAAAAAACCATCATGTCCAAGTGTCACCATAAATCTCCCCACTGCTGCTTACCTGTCTGATGTTTTCCCAGTGATGGCAACAGAAGCTATGTGCTTAAACTGTACTTCAAAAAATTGATAAATCCAGAGCATCTCCATTTTCTGCCCTTGCCTTGTCCTGTTGTGTAACTGTGTGTCAGGCCAGGAGCCAGAGCTGACGTCACAGAAGACTGCCCTGGGTCTTGCATAACCTTAATAGGACAGCCACTTGGAAAGTGTTTATGTGCCATTATGTGCCATTGCTTTTCTAACTATTCTACTGCATTAGAAGAGTAGAGTCATTATAGACCAGGCAGAATTAATTGCATTTGCATCATTGATGTCGACCATGAGGTATTTCAGTAGGCCCTGATATTTCAGGTCCTGTTTCCAACCCAGTAGAAGCAAAACTCTAGCTGTGCCAAGTGATTGTAAATGACTGCAATGCTATTGCATTTTATCCCAGGGGGGTCTTGTTACCTCAAAATGATTTGTGATTACTCTGTGGGATATCACCAGAAAGATGCCCATCATGCTGCAGATGAGTTCAGGGTCCATGCCCAGCATCATATCATTTATGTCTCTGAGTAAGAGCATTCCTGTTTGCTTGTGGTGTGCTGTTTATTGGCCCCAAAACATCCAACACTCTTTTTAGACACGTGGTAGCAGACTTCAAAAATGGAAGTGTGAGGGAACTAGAGATAGAGGCAAATGCATCCTGCTCTGCTTGAAAAGCATGTTTTCTTCCTATTTTCTCCTACCCCTATTTTCTCCTGTTTTCTCCCTCTTTTCTCCTACTGTTTCTCCTTTTTCTCCCTATTCCTACTGTGACACTTCTCACTGGACACAGATCCACTCTGCTGCCCTGTAGCAGGCAGAGACTGGGTAGACACAGGCCATAGCACATGCTGCTTTCCTCACCTCACTGCTGGGATGACTTGTGAAGCAAACTAAGATGATTAAAACCTGATGCAAATTAGGAGCTGCCAGCCTGTATCTTCCACATCTCCTACCAAATGGAAGGATTGATGACGTGCTCTTCGAAATGAAACACTGCAGGTGGCTCGGCTAATCTGCAACATGGAAGGTGACATGCACTTCTGCTTTCAGAGTGGCTGCTACCTTCCTGGCCTCTACCTGTTTTGTGGAGATTGGACATCTACCTCCTCATGTGTTTGGGGGAGGTGCAATGCTACTCAGAAGAAAAAAGTAAAAGGGAGTGGAGGGAAAGGTAAAGAATTTTCCACTGAATGAGATGAGGCTCAAGCTGCTGCATCTTTCACTACCTGCACAAGTTAAATCTACAAGTTGTACCTGCACAAGCTAAACCTCTTCTACAGGTACAAATGAACCTGTACAAATAGATTTAAATAGTATCAAGAGAAAAATGACTGCCTGTTTTTCTTCCAAATGTCCCTTCTTATGTAGCAGTGACGGTGATAATTTTAGAGTATTAAACAAGATGTAAAATTTATCTGTCTCATTCTCTTCCTGTATTATATCTAAACATTTTTAGAGATGACAGCTATCAGCATTCATAAAGTGAAGATTTGTTTTGGTAAATTTGTTCCTACCATAATTATGCTGACAAGTTCTCAAAAGAAAGATCTCTCCTAAAAACTTTGAGTGAGATGCTTTGATTGTACTTTTAGGCTGAAAGGAATTCTGTTTTGTTGCAGAAACCTTTCACATACTGCAACTGTTGCCATTCTGCTTCCATATGGTCTCAGGAAATCTTACTTTCTCAGGAGAGTAAGTTGGGGGAAAGAAGATGTTAGGCAATGCATTCTCCATCATGTCCCCCCCATTTTCTCTTTTCTGGCTAGAATATTTCCTCTTTGGCAGGAGCAAAGAAAATGCTTTTAAAATGAATTACCATACTCTAAGGAACCAGTTCACAGAAAAACAGTTTGCTCCACAGATCCTGATGATTTTATAACCCTTTTGGTCACTTTAAAAGGTCATACTACCAGAAAGCCAAACAAACCTGGAATAGCTTTGGCCTAAAGAGTTCTTCCTTCAACTAGTTGCCCACAATGGTGTACAGGATTTACATGGCATTAAGTATCCAAACAAAGTACTCCAGCCTCAGAAATTTTCAAATAGCAGCTGATTTTAATTTGTTCTTTGGCATTTATACACACATCCTATTGCAAGCTCGATTAATTTCTTTTTATGCTGGAAAAAATGTTAAAGCTGGAATGGGAAGTCAAGAAAGTGGGAGTTCATACATTGAGTGCATATGTGATTTAGTGGTGTGTGCCATGTGTACACATCACTTACTGGGGAAGTTAAATCACTTTTGGATGCAAATTTCAGCAACTGCTTCCAAAACTCCGTCAACTTCCAAACTTTGAAGTTACGTTCTCCACAACCTGTTATTGAAATATTTCCTGCCAGCTCAAAGCAAGCACCATTTTCTGAAGCAGGGATTTTTCTTCTTTTGCTCTGCAGGCTGCAAAGTGATGCTCTTGCACTTACAAAAACTGGAACCCGAGTGTCTTCCCTCTGTCAGGAACACAGCATCTCTTGTGACTGAAGGATTTTATCTTGTTTTTAACTTCTCATACTTTCTTCACCACCAATGATAAAAATGAATGCAGTGTTCTTCTGTGCACAAACAGGACCTCATTCATTCACACAGTTATTGGGGAAGCCTTGGAGTTGTGGACATGCACACAATGTCAGTCCCAGCAAACTACAGCTCCTTCATGGTGACTGCCTAATACAGTAGTGACACAGAATTTACATGACAAAGAAAGTAAAAAGTATCTTTAGCTCTGACTTCCAGATGACTGAAGAACAAGTTTCAATAAAAGGAGCTATGACTCATGCACCAGTTTGCAGAAGTGTCTCCTGTGACTGGGAAGAGCAGCTTTCTGTTTGCTCCTTTCAGGCTGTTTCCTTGCAGTAGGGGACAGGCTGGGCAGTGGTCTCTCTGTGCTGGGAAGCTGTGGCTCCCCACCGAATCTGCTGCTTCAGACATGGGTATGATGGGTATGCTGCAGCTGCTCTGGCCACTGGTGGTTCCCTGGTTCCCCTGGGCCTCACGCCATCCACTTGAACAACTTTTGGAGGGTGGTTGTTGGTGTCAGGTGGGCCCCAGTGATGGCACTGTCTGGGAGGGTGCTCAGCACGTCAGAGGCCTCTTTAGAACTTGCTGAGCTTGGTGACCTCCTCAGAACACAAGAAGTGCATTTGCAAAGAGACAGCTTCCACAAACAGCTCAGTTAGTGAGGGGAATAATTTGAAACCTTCTCTCCCCTTCCTCTGTTGGTATCTCTCTGGCTGTGCCCACCCTCCCTTGCTCCATGCCTCCACAGCTCTTGCCAAACTTTCAGGTTTTTTAGTGCATTGCCCCTTTTTCCCATTATAAAAAAGTACAGCTGATGCAAATATTGTGTCTCTGGGAGAATTGGTCTTTGCTGGGCAATCATTGTCACTGTAACCTTCCCAATGGAGTTTAATTATGTGCTTGTGATTAAGCAATTATATTTTACCAGGAACAGAGTTAATCAACCCTTTTATCTCCACTAACAGGATATTTCCTGTGAGCCTTTCTGCCAAAAGAGCATAGGGGAAAGATGGGACAATTTTGCATGTTACATAAGTGTGTTTATTTCAGGAGCTCTCAGCACAGTGTGTTGGACAAAGCCACCTCAGCTCCAGCTCCAGCTCCAGCTCCAGCTCCAGCTCCAGCTCCAGCTCCAGCTCCAGCTCCAGCATGGCCACCCAGCTCCTGCCCCGTGGCCAGGGCACCAGACCCACACAGCAGCCTACACTGGGTGACTGTTGACCACAGCTCTCAAGCCCCACTCAGAAGCAGGGAAATAAATTTCAAAGATGTTATGCTCTTGCAGATGAAATTCCTTGGACTCAGTCGAATGGTCACCCTGTCTGAAAGCACCAGGCTTGCGGAGAGGGGGATCTTGGAGCTGCTGTGAGCTTTGCTGTGCAGATAAAAGAGAAAAGAGGCCACCCAGGCTCTTGCTCGCTCTGTGTTCAATTAGCTTGTTCACTGATGGGCTAACACTGCAGAATGGATTTTCCCACTGATTGATCTCTTAATGTAAATGAGTTATGGTTTTAAACTCAAACCATACATACTTCTTTTTTTCCCCTTGGAGCTGTTCTTCCCTCATATTCTGTTCAGAGTGTACTTTCCCTCCAGCAAGTATTTGCAACACTATTGCACTTGAGGGCCTACATTTTCCTTACTTCTATAATCAGCTCTGAGGTGGCCATTTGCCTCAAAATGTCTGTATTTATTTATTATTTTTCCTGTCTGTTCTCTAGTACTGTTTGAAATGACTCTGAAAAGTTGACCCATGCAGCTCCTTCACCCTGGTTTTTACATAGGAATAAATAATATACAATATGTGTGACATTGTTCCATGAACAGCTACAAAGGCATGACTAGCCAGGAATGGTTTGAGAAAACTGAGATTCATTCAGTTATTATAAAATTTAACTTCAAAAAAAGAGATTGTCCTTTTTGAATACAACATACACATCTCTTTTGGAATATTTCTCTAGTTCATGATTGAGATTTTCCCTATTATCTTTCCAGACTTTGATAAGGAACTTTACTTTCTGTACCTGGAGCAATAACTACTTAGTGCCTAGTAGCTCACTTCTCCAGAGCCAAATGTCATTTGAACAGTCTTTTGGATTTATAATAGTAAAAACCCAATAATATGGTGGAAAGAAGAGTAAGCTTTAACTAAATTATGCCCACTTTCCAAAGCAGATTGGGTCAGTACTTTAGAATATGAAATTTTACCCGCAAAGTCTAATTTCTCTGTGCTTAGAGAAACAGAAACAGATAGGAAAAGCACTAGAAGGGCATTGCTTCTGAGCAATATTATAGCTGCCTTACTAAAAAAAATAGAAATTACAAATAAAACTTTTAAAACTTGATGCTGTCAAAAAATTGAAATTTTCCTTAGCCAAGTATGGTAATCCAGAACACTGCTATTTAACATCTAAATCACATCTAATCACATTAAAATAGGCACTTCATAATGCATATTTATGAAGACAGTAGCTCATGAATTTTGAGATTATTTCTATTAAAAGCAACATAATAACTCTGTCACTTTTGGTTTCTATATGAAATGTGGCAAGAAAGTCCCTCAGGTAGAACAGAAGATATTGTGAATTCTTGCAGTAAAGAATAAGTCCAACTTCATTTGGGTATATAGGTTTTAAAATACCAATTCAGATTCTTAGATTAAAATTTCCCTTTGGTAACTGAGCATCTACTTATGATAATTTGTATCTTGTTTTTGTTTTTCATGGCCCTGGAAGGGGATGGGAAATAACTCCAAATCAATGAAACAGTGGATAGCTCTGGAATGATGTGGCATAAATCTGAGGTGCTGCAGCCTGAAGCGGGAACTGATTTGCAATGCAGCCTGTGGGTTATTCTGGATATTGGTGGTCACAGGCAGTGTTGTCTCTCCTATTCAGAGCTGGCTGCAGCCTTTCCCACCATGCCTAAGGGTACTGTCTCTTCAAGACAAGACTTAGGACCCTCTGGAGGCTTGGGGAGACAAGGGTCAGCAATCTCATGCTCATTTTGGTCATCAGTGTTCTGCCTGAAGTGAAGAGCACTACAATATAAGAGTGGAAAATTCTTTAGCATGATCCTACAAATTCTTTACTATAGGAATGATTGAGCTTTGGTTAAAAATATCAGGCAGGCCAGATAGCACTTCCAAAGGCATCTGGGGAGATTTGAGATACACGCGCGATGACCAAAATCAGAAGTGGTGCAGTGGAAGATGCATTGCCAGTCGTGTTCCATGTTCCCATGGGGCAGAAGGCCGGTGTGTGTGGCCACGCAAGAAGGCTTGAGAGCTGACATTTCCTGTCCAGAACCTCCTCCACCTCAAGCCCAGTCCACCTGGAGCTCAGTGTGAGCTGACCTTAGTGGAAATAAATCTAGTATGAGGGAAGGGGAGTAGAACAAGGGACCAGAAAGCAAGGAAAGTGGACATTTCTCTTTTGACAATGCAGCAGGTCACATGTCCTTGTGTCACATGTCCTTTTGTCCCAGAGCTCACACACCTCTCACCCACGTTGTCCACCCCCAGCCTCCTGTCAGTGTTTAACTTCAGTGCCCGTTCCTCCTCCCTATGGCTGTTGGGAACCAAGTCTGGGGCTCCTCTGCAGCAACTGGATGGGGTCTCAGGATCTCACAGACATCCCTGCTCCTCCTCAGTGACACCCAGGGGGGTGAAATATCATAGGAGTTGAAGAGTCAGCTTCCAAGGTGCTGAGTTGTTTGATTTTCTTTTACAGCAGTGCTCATTCCCATGGCTTCAGTTTGCTCCACAGCCCAAAACAGCAGTAAGGCATGCTCACTGTGTATGTGGTGGAACAACATCTCACCCTGCCTGCACGCAGACCAATAAGCTTTTCTGCAGAATGAGGATGCTTGAAAGCATTGCCACAATTTGCAACAGATGCCTTTGCTCAGCAGCCACAGAGGTGAGGTCAGTTTTGTGCTCCCAAACAAGGAATTTTACAAAATTCTGTGTCAGATGAAGGAGTGTGTGTGTGTGTGTATGTGTGAGCCCCATGATATTGCTGCTTTAATCAATAGTGTGACCAAAAAATCATCTGAAAGTAATCAATTTCTCCTTTTAGAGGCCCTTGTAGATCCGTTACTTCTCATTATCCCAAATTTCAAAGGCTCTCATCATTTATCTATTCGCTCTTTGGACTGCAAATGGAAAATCTGCACTGTTTACAAACTACTGGACATGCAGTTTTTCATTTAAGCAAAGAAAACCACAGTTCTTTGAGTATCTCAAGGCTGTTCACTTGCCCCTTGGAGGTATTTACCACATTTTTTAATCTCTCTGTTTCTCCTCTCTTACAGTTTGGATTCAAATACTTCCTCTAACACAAATATTTAAAGAAATTTATTTCTCTTAAAGTCTAGGAGTAGCAAAATCAACACACGAGGGAGAAGTCTGAAGAGAACAAAAGAACAAAAACTCAGCATGTTACAACAAAGACATAATTACAACTGACTATTTTTTCTGCGGAGAGTAATATTTCCAAAAATCAAAAGACAGTTGCAAATTTCCTTGGTCCCTTCAAGATAAGAATAAAAGAAAATTAAAACACTTCACTGAAGAATAATAATGAAATTAGGCAGCTATCAAGAACATGTAATTGAAGATTATCAAGAAAACACTCTTATAGGAACAGGAGTTCAAGTAAGTTTCTTGCATGGTAAAACTAATGCTCTTAACTATGAGCTGCAGTATCAGTAAGTTGTTGACCATCAATACTAGGAAAACCCACTGTGTTTATTATCCATTCTTCCATGACTCACACAGAGCATTATCTTGTAGCGCCACAAAATGAACACGCCAGATTTTCTAACGATTGGTTATATGAACATGCCAGTGGAAGGCTGGTTCAACATCTGTGAGAAGGGCAGTCATGGTCAGATATAGGCCTTCCAGAAATTAGTTTTATGTTTTTTCCTAGACTTATTCTTACCCAATTCCTACCTCCTCCAGTTTTATACAGACATGAACAGCATGCCACATGTTCAGTAGTTTAAAGATCATGAAGAAATGGTGTCTGATTTTTACAATAAATATGTTTTTTCTGCACTCAGATTCTTTTTTGGGGAAAGCCATGTGTTCTGCCCACCTAGAGAATAGAAGGGGTAGGTTTCTTGTGAGATTTTCCCTGCATGCTCCTTGTCTGGGAGAAATAAGTCAAAGTAGGACATTTTTGCTTGACACTGGATCAATACAATAATTTTATGCTTTGTAAAGCATTAATGCAAAATGCAACTGATTCCACCTAAGCAGTGATGTCCTGGTAACTTTAATATTTCATCAGAAATCAGGTAGATTTTCCTGAGCACCAATTATTATACTATATATAATAATAATAATAATATATAGATGCAATTTTCTGAGCAACTATCATTGCAGAAGTGCCAGCAAAGGCCAAAATCAAAGCTGCATCTCTTCTGTCTGGCAGCTGTGAGAGCTGGTGTGAGGCAGGGTAGTTTAGGATGGCTTTCCCCCTATTTGGGGATGGCAGAGGAGTGAAGTTATGGCAAGGTCCAAAGCTTCAAAGTTATGCAAGGTCCAAAGTGTACCTTGCACTGCCTTTCTTCTATGGCCAGGCTTGTACTAAGACAGTTCTCAGCCTTCAGGAAAAACCATGCATAATTATGTGAATGAGCCAAGACTCACTCACTGAGGTCACAGATTAAAAGAACTTTATAATGAAACCAGGGATGTTTTGTGTCAGATATTCTGAATCATTTTATTTAGCTCAAGAGTTTGAACAAAATATACTGCTGTTTTGTCACTTCCAATTCCATCAATAAGGTTTTGACTTCTTGTCCAGATGGAGACCAAACCTGGCATGTCTAAGAAGATCTGATTTTGACCATCCCTACTGAATACAGCATTTGATGGGAAAAAATAAGGTAATCTCTCAGCTACCCCAAAAGACTGTAATTCCTTTGCAACTGACATCTGTAGCAATATTCCCCAGTGTATGAGCTCCGGACTTTCTGCTTGTTGAGCAGTCCAGATTTTTCATACATGATCATTTTCTCATGCCAAAAATTCATGCTAGAACCTTCTCTCTGAGCCACAGTTCTGCCTGCAGCTGCAATCTTCCTAGCAGGGGTTCCATTTCCTTTGTATGCAGGCAGAGCAATAGGGGGATCAGAAATGTGCAACTGCTACAGATCCCTGACTGTGATGGCTTTTCCTGAGCTCTCCTCGTCACTTTTATAACACCTGTATAGATTATTACATGGCCAGCTAAATGTGAACCTCTTTACTCCAATCACCAGCATTGCAAAGTCTCTCCGTCAAAAAGAATAATTTTATAGTTAAAAAAAAATGACAAAGATGCACAACTTCATCAGAGTCAAGATTTACTGCTGCTGCTGCTGAAGAGCTGTGTGGGAAAATAGTCTGGTGCCCTGGAGTTCAAATCTGCAGCAGTGCATTCGAGATGTCTGAGCCCTTGAGAGCATTTGCTGTTGTAGTGAATTAAATTTAGAGCTGTGCAAATCCGGCTTTGGATTTAGATTTTTGAGATTCACCTTTGACCTGGCTTTGGATAGAGATTTGGATGCCTGTCTTGTTCAAATATGTGGGTAGTGTGCATTTTGTGCTACTTTTCAGGATAAAGGGAAAGGGAATAATTTCTCTACAGAATACTTCACCTACTGGTTAAAAATTCAGGTTATGGCATCTACTTATGCCTATGTCCATTCTTTTCTACAAAATCAGGCTTTAAGATTTCTGTGATAAGAAAGATTTCTATTTAATAGACTTGATGCAAAGAGCAAACTGGGAGAATACCACCAAATATTGACAAGTTCAAGACAAAGATCTGAGTAACTGTATTAATGTATAGACTTCATGCAAACCATAATAGTTTTTCAGATGGCAAGATACACATGACTTGTCAGGGAAGGTTAGGTTTGCCCTGTGTTGTCTTTTGTGTTTTCTGTTTCTTTAATGAGGATAGGGGAAAGTAAAGCTGAGGAGAGAGTTTCTGGATGTTCAGAAAGATACTGGGAAATCTTTCTGGATTGGTTTAGCTGAACTTTTACTTGCTGAACCAAAACCAAGCTTGCAACAATAGATGTCCACATCCACCAGATGAAGCCGAAGAACCTCTCTGCTAAGACTCCATGTGGCCATTGCCCTCCAGCTGGCCCTTCCTCCCCCTAATTAGCACCCACACATGGGCATCAGTGTCAAAAGCTACACCTCTTTCCTAATCTGGTTTCAAAATACTCCACCATCTCAGCTGTCCAGACTTCCTGTACTAATGGTTGCCATGACAGAAATTTTCTCTTTAATCCCTTTTTGGGGACACCCTTTCATCTACAGCAGTGATCACACTGGTCACAGCTTCCTGCTGAGTCCTGTCTGTGTGCTAAAAGGAAAATGGAAATAAAAATGGAAAGCCAGCAAGGCCTGCCCTTCATTCAATACAGAGTAACACTATACACAGGTAATAAATAAAATAAATAAAATTAAATAATGTAAACCTAAGTAAACCAGAAAGCCAGAAGCTATTCCTGCACTTGTAAAAAAAAAAAAAAAAAAAAAAAAAAAAAAAGAGAGAGAGAGAAAAAGAAAAAAAATTAGTTTTTCAGATCATATCTGGTTCATGGACTGCAAACAATAAATTAATCTCATTGAATCTTAGAGGAGAATTAATCTTGTTGAGTCTTAGATGACTGAAGACGAATTAGCATCCTCTGATAGTGATTCGAGAAAAAGCCCCTTGGGGCAAAACCTAGAAAGGGTATCCACTGATGGCTAATTTCTCAGACTTTAGGAGTTAAAAGCCATCCCCTGGAGCATACTAGAGCCCATCTGCCCCCAGCACTGTATCCTTTGTGCCCACTCTGTCTGCCCGACGCCCCCTCCAGCCACAGGATGGGGAGTCAGCACGGCACCAGCGCTCCCTGAGCATGCAGGCACATCCACCGTGACCTTTTTAGGACCCACCTGCCAGTGACTCCGTCTGCATCGAGATCCTGAGCACCATCAGGATGTGCCAGCAGCTTTGTAGCTGTGTTGAACAGGACCAGGCACTTAACAGAAGATGAAGGGGACCAAACACGGTCCGTGTCTTTGTCTGCTCAAACACCACAGCCCCAGAACACGGGCATTTCACCCCTCCTCAGTCTGTCTTTTCTCTGCTGTTGCTTTGCTTGCACATCATTACACTGTTGTTACATTAAAACACTGTAATTACAGTCCCCAGGTCAAGCTGCAGTTAAGCAAAAAAACACCACAGCAATGGTCAGGTTTCCCAGTGGCATTTTCCCTTGTAGTGTGAATCTGTGTATCTTGGGGAAACACAGAAGTTAGTAATTAAGAGCCTAGAGACACAAACGGATATTTTGGTAGCTTTGTCATAGTCAGAGAGCTCTATAAATCCACTTCAGCTGAAGATCTGTTCCCTTTTCAGCCAGGAAACAAGACAGAAAAAGGGATATTTAAAATGTGTGTGGAAAGAACAGCACATTGAAATGAGGGATGCCTTTTTCACCTATGCACACAAATGGACTGTGCCAAATTTGAGACCATGTTCCCCCACCTCTTCCTCCCTTCTCTAAAGCTGACATGAGAGTGTGTCCCTCAGCCCTAGGTAGGAATGCAGACCTGGAAAGGAAATGGGAAGCATTTACTGGGCTTGTCCAAATGCAACACTGGAAGAGATGTCAACATTCTCTGTGATTCTCAGACCTTGTGCACTCACAGGGGCACACACAGAGTTGCAGGAAGGAAGATAGCTTTTAGCATGCTAAAGGCTTCAGATGTCTCTCTGAGCTTCCTAATTCTACCAAAAACTCTGCTGCTTTAATATCAGCTTCTTCCATATTGCTGCTCCCTTCCCTTGATTTTTTTCTCCCCTTGTTCATGCAAACACCATACCTAGGGAGGAGGAAAAGTCTTGCACAAGGTGATAACTGCAGCCTAATCCTCTGTGGACTGAGGATTTCCTTTTGTCATTCTCTTCCACCAGCCCCATGTTTCTGTCATGGGTTGCACACCCAGGGGTGTGCCCAAGCTGAGCAGTATCGAAGAAAGCTCACACAGAAATGTCCTAATCAAGCTGATTGGAAAGGGAACTCAAAGCTGATGATGATGTAATGCACATATAATTTGTGGAACTGAATAAAAAATGAAAAATGGATTTTTGTATCTTGATCCCCAGCTAAAATGCCAAGATAATATGAAATTAAGCAACAGTTGTGAAACTGAGAGGAAGCAAAGTACATTTTCCTTTCATCCTGACAGACTCAGTTTTGGGCTCTTCAGTGACAGTCAATTTTTTTTTTTTTGGGCATCAGAAACTTTATGAACACACAAAGACATGTATTTTGCTGAATCTTAAAGCTTAGTTTTAAAGTCACAAAGTCAAGGGCAACAGGCAAGTGTAAAAATACAGATATTTAAAAACTTTCCTAAAATTCAAGCTATTACTACCTCCATCTTGATTACACATGGTGGAGCAGAAAAGCAGGCACTCATCATTGCACATCCATGCTGGTAAAATCATCTTGCCAGAGGGATCTTCTGGGGAGTACTATGGATTCACACAAGACAGGTGAAACACAGTGGTTCTGTTGTGGTTTGGACTGCCAGCTGGCCACCTCCTCCCTTTACGAAGAGCCAAACATTCTTTTTTTTTTAATGTACTATAGCCAAAGCTTAAACAAGTTCACCAAGAGCTGACTCTACTCCCTGAGGTTTTTGTGGGAGAGTGATCTTGCCCTGATGGGCTGGTGGCTTCCCCTGAGCTCCTTTTCCTCTGCTTTTCTTTGGCTCAGGCATCCTACAGGCTCTCGAAGTTTTCCTCCCTCTGCATTCATCTCATGGCTCACTGAGTGGGCAGAAGTTCTAATGTCTGTGCTCCTTTGTTTCTTTGTTTGCTCTGCTGATCTGTACATGACTTTCCCTTTCTTTCTGAGGCGTTTTCCGCTGCCCCCTCAAAGCCGGCCCGCTGAGATGATTGAGCTTTTGCTCTGCCTCCCCTGGAGCTCAGCCACCACGCCCTGCCATTCCCATGTGGTGCAGAAAATGGCAAGTCTGGTGCTGGGAGAGCACACCTTCCCAGGGCTGAGGTGTGCTGCCTGGGCTGTGCCTGGAGCCACAGATGGCATTGCCTGACATGCAGGTCCTGGCACACCTCTCCATGCCTCAGACTTGCACAGCTTCCCCTGAGTGCCATGGAGGGAACACTGTACCCATGCTGAGCAAGGGAAAAACATGAATGGCTCAGGAAAGTACTCTTCCAGAGAGCTGTCTTTATCATAAATACTGCATGGAGAAGGCAATGCAGCCTGAAGTTATGCTGCAGAACCACCCAAAGACCTCACTCAAGTTCAGACTGATCCTTGGTGTGGTTCAGTAGCATTCTGAGCGCAGCAGTGAATAGCCCTGCTGTCAAACACACCTTCCACAGGCCCACCTTTTTTTGCTGTTTTGTTTGGTAGTCTGACATCTCTTCCTGGCTTCACTTAGACATGTTTGTAAAGGCTGATCGCTTTTAGATTCCTGTGTTCCACTCTTGATGTGGAGCAACATTGCCTGTTAACCTCAGAGAGAAACCTGGGGAGGATCTTTTGTGCAGAGACTCCTGTGAAAAAAGAGGCAGTGATCAGACCCTCTGTGGGGAAACAGTGGTGCTTTTTTATCATAATCTTCCACCTCTGAAATAAATTAATTTATGACCACAATTGACACAAACCCAGGAATTTACAAGAATGACTAGAACTAAAAGAACCATGTTTTTTTCTCACTTAATACCCCCAAAATAAAGTAGATACTTTGTCATTCACCAATAGCCAGCTTCAAGGTGTTTACCAATCTGCTGGCCAGCACAGGAAGGCATGCTGCTGTGGGTAGAGGTGGGCAGCTCCAGGAGCTTCCCTTCCTCTGGGACAGGTGGGCCTCTCCACTCAAGCTGCACAGCTGACTTTTCTGGGGCTGAAGTTCCACTCCAGAGCCCACCACAGAGGACCTTCAGAGAGATGCACAGCTTCCTCCAGGTGCCATTACTGCACGGGTTTTGCACAGAAGTCAGCTTTTTCTTCAGCAAGCCAAAGAAGGAAAAGCAACTGTCAAAGTAGAAATATGGCGAGGAGTAAATACAAGTAATTTCCAGTTTGGGCAGCGCTTTGTTTACCTATTTTTCATATATGTGAAAGAGGTAAGTTTACTGCTTTCTTTATCACCTGAAAGGACTGTTAAAAAAAGTTGCTTTGAAACTCCTAAGTCTCATAAAAATGTTTGGTCCATGCCTATTTTCAGGCCTTTGTTATTACCAGTTTTCTGCAGAGATATTTTACAGCTGCAATCCATCAGATGTGCTGTTGTCTACTCCCTATATAAAATCTCACATACAAAAACACCTTACTAGGAGCTGGACTGTTGTATATGTTTTTTTACTAGAAAGTAAATCTTTGAAAAATGTAGTCATGATTTCCAGCTACTGCAAGAGGTGTCTCAAGCTCTGCCAGTTGGTAAGTCTGCCTGTTCAACCCATGAAGCTGAGGGTGCGTCAGAAACCATCAGTCCTGTTCGATAAACTGTGCTGATCTTTTCATCTTGACTTCCTGAGTCATCCTAGCTCTGGACCTCAGCTGCCATATGGAATCCCACTTTGTGATACAATCTGAAACACACTTTGAGTTCATAAATGTGTTTGTGTTTAGAACTACAAAGGACACTTCCTGGCTGTTTAGTAGGGTCTCTCTCTGTCTCTCTCTTTCTCAACATCAAGCCACTTGGTCTGATAATGTGTTCATACCAGCTCAATTCTCGTGTGATAATGTGTGAATAATAATGAAAGTGCTGCCTTAAATAGAACATGGATCCTGATCCTCGGTTATCAATTGCTTTTAATCTCTTATTTTGTAAGTGTTGTTTTGCTCAATGTATTTTCATGTTGCTTTTAAGGGAAATTTAAAAAATGTTAAAATGTATGGCTACTGCATCACACAGCAAGTTAAAAGAAAATAACTGGCAAGTAAGTTCATTATCAACAAATGTAAAAGCGTTTTTTTCTTTTTTTCTTAGACTACACCTTTTTTTGCATCTCCCAGCAAGCAACACTGGCATGCTGTTTTTTATTAACTACAGCTGTTTGCATATTGCTGCTGTCAGAGCTGGACGGGAGACCACATCTGCAGTGCTTGCATGTCTCAGTGACTTTGTAGCTTGGACTTTGGTGAATAATTTGAAAATTACACACACATAAGGCTGGTTTACATTGTTCCTTCTTTAAAACACATTTCAGAATATACAGCTCTGAAAAGCTCAATTCATTTTTTCCAGTCTCTTGTAAACATGACAGGTCATGAAAAAAGAGAGAGGAGGAGAAAGGAAAACTCTATGCAGACTTACCTAGATCATGCTGTACATATGACAAAGCAAGCTTTTAAAATCTCACCTTATAATAGAGCAGAGAGGTCAAGGGGGGTGTTTCTGCAGCCTCACAGTCCTGTTCTGCCCAAAGCTTGCTGGGGTTGAGGCAATACTACAGCACAACACAGGACTGGATGCTGATACCACCCGGTCAGGTGTATCCAGCCAGTCTTGGAACGTGTCCATATGGTGGCAGGGCCATCTCTCAGTTCTTGTCTACTATAAAAATAGACACGGAACAGCAAACAGCTCCTCTGAGGTCAGGCTGCAGAGTGTGTTGCAGGACTTGGAAGCTACACAGAGAAACCCCTGAGTTCCAGAAATGTTGGTTCATTCCAACCTCTCTGTCCTTGGCCAGAGATAGTACTGGGCTGGAGCCAAAGAGACAGAGATATGTCCAGCAGCAATTTCCCCAGCTTTTGAGAAGCACTCATTTCATTCCAAGGCACCTGCATGAAGTAGTACAGAAATGTGCTTTTCCTCCTCTGAGATATTGCCAATAATACCTTGCTTTTGTCTGTCACTTCTAAGGAGCAGGCTGGGTTGCTGTGGAAAGCAAACAGGGTTCCTGTTGGTGTCTGTTGGTCTGGAGGATTTCCAGAAAAATCAGAGGGGCTGTACTGTGGACAGTAGGGACCCCACGTGTGCAAGGACCCCGGGTGTCCTGTTACCAGGGACTAGAAGCAGGCGCTTGGGCAGGAGTGGAGCATGCTTTGCCCTGGAGGGTTTCTGCTGATCCCATGCTGCCCTGGTGCCTGCAGCTCCCCACAGCTGTTGGTGCCACAGCACGGCACCGGAGGTGATGGGCTTCTGCAGCACAGATGTGGTGCTGCTACGCCTTGGACCACAAAGCGTGGAAGGACATCAAAAGAGCATATGCCTCAGCAATGGCCCTTTCCAGCAGCCAGCTGTCCCACTGCTCAGAGCCATATGTGCACCCAGCCCCTCAGGCCCTTCTGGAAAAGAGCTTTATTTGGAGTGGGGCAGACTGGGCACAAAGGTGCAGCCTGATGTCCTGGCACACCATCGGCTCGGCCCCACTGCCCGTGGGCCTGCACCAGTGGGAGTCAGCACAGAGGAAGGGAGCTGAGGTGAGGAGAGGGGAGCAGTGGCTTGAGCATGAAAAGGGTTTATATTAAGGGATTTCCACCCTGGGAAAAAAGCAGCACACAGGTGGTGTAACAGAGGCCTCTGAAATATCAGAGAAGAATAGGGATCTCTTAATTCATTGCGGGTCATGGCACGAGTGCTGAGAGGCACAAAAGAAGAACAAAAACCCCAGAGCAAATCCCCTTACAGCCAGCTCAAAGTCAAACCCTGAAATGCATTGTCAGAGGATAATCTGTCAAAAAGCATAAAGAGAGTGAAAAAGTATTAGGCAAAGGAAACATCAACCAAACCTCATGCAATCTTTATCTCAGAAGGTCTGGGTTACTAGGAACAAGCACTCCACACTTCATACTTTTATAAGCATTCAGTGGTATTAGAAACAAATCAGGGGACTAAGCAGAACTGTGGACTGATTTAGAACAGCTCTTTTGCTGGCATGTTCACAGAATAGTTGTGACATTATTCAAAGTTTGTTATGAATTATTTTAAATTTCCAAATAGATTTTTTTTTAATTTTTCTTTTCTTTGCAAGTGTATATGACAGAACTAATTTAGTATCATGAATACAAAAAGCCCCAATCATGTGTTTGAAAACATTGTGAAGCTAATGAGGAAGAAGTCTATTCTGCATTTTAAGTGTATCACAATGAGGAGACTAGAAAACAAACAAAAATGCAGAAGGGTCTAATTACAAAAAGGCAACAAATCACAGCAATTTTTTTGTTCCTCATGAACAAGTTATGCTGCTTAAATGTAGTTAGGATAGCAAACCACAAACTGTCATGCAATAGGAAATAATAATTTTTAATAATTTTTTCTAAACTGTGGCTTTGAAACTCCAAAATCTGGGAAAAAGAGAAGCAGATACAAGGGTGTGCTTGTCAGCTGGTCAGTAGTGATGCAGTTTCCAAGAGTTTGTCAATCTGAAAGAATGGAAAGTATACTGGAGATGTTTGAGAGGCATGAGGTTTTGAACACAGGTAAAAGATCTGTAATTGTGTTAAACTGAGTGAATGTCACACTCAGTCAAAGCAGCTTTTAAGCAATTCTTGTGAGCTGAAACTTAAACAGTTACAGGTGCTTAGTTTATATATGGTATTTTTATGCTAAGTATTTGTTTCCATCAATTTTATTCTTTTGTGTTTTTTAATAAATGGATGCAAAGGAATTTGAAGTCACACAGCAGGTCCATGATCTCTGCATTTCTTTTCTGTGCTCCTGGCCATGGCATCTCCACTGGCTGGGCTGATCACTGAAGGACAAGGCTCAGCATCTTGAGTCCAGCTATGGCTGAGTCCCACTCGACCAAAATTTGCAAGCTGAACGCCAGCTACCATTTTTGTTCTGTGTCCTCTAGGCAGTGCTAAGGCAGCTGTTGAGGTAACTACCCAATATGGATCACTTCCAACTCCCTGCTCCTCAAAGGACTACCTAAAACTTAACCATATAACCCAAAGTGTCATACAAATGAGCTCTGACAGGCATGGAGCTGTGACCCTCCCTGGGGAGCCTGTTTCAGTGAAGAACCTTTCCGTAATGCCCAGTGTGAGCTTCTTCTGAGGCAATTTCATTCCATCTGCTCGTGTCCTGTCAGCACCAGCCCCTCTGCTTTCCCCCTTGAGGAAGCTGTCTGCTGCCCTGAGGTCACCCCTCAGCCTTCTCCAAGCTGAGCAAACCAAGTGACCTCAGCCACTCATCCCAAGTCTTGCACTTGAGACCTGACAGCAAACAGCCTCCCCTAGACACAGTCTAACAGTTTGATGCCCTTCTGATGGAGGTACCCAAATCTGCACACAGGACCTGAGACGAGGCCGCAGCAGTGCATGGCAGAGTAGGACAATCCCCTCCCACAGCAATGCTGTGCCGATGCTCACCAGCACACAGCTAGCCTCCTTTGCTTCCACGGCACACTGCTGACCCATGTTCAACTTGCCATCAACTCAAACCACCAGATCTCTTTCTGCAGGGCCTGCTCTCCTCCCTCCAGTTTTATGAATAATCAGGTACCTCACCCTAGGTGGAGAATCCAGTACCGCCTTAGTTAAATTTTATATGGTTGGTGCTCACCCTGCCAACTCCTCCACAGAGATCCTTTTCTCCTTTTAGGAAAGGCATACCCTGTATGTTGCCAGCAGGCTTGGTGTCATGTAGACTAACTCATGATAAAAAAGAACAACTTCTGCCAGTGACACCAGCCTTAGAGTTCAGTATTAATCCTGCTGGGTCTTCATGTCTCTTCCTCCATCTTTCCTTGCAAGTGGGAGGAAAGAAAAGAATATTTCTCGTGTTCATGATTCCCCGATGAATCCTTCCAAGACCCTGAAGTCTCTCTCAGTTGTTCTTGGGCTACTTATTGCAACTCCATCACCGCCTAAATGGAAAAAAATCAATAATGAATAATAATCCAACGGCCATAACAGGGTAGGAAGCTTTCTCTTCACATCTTTAACCCAAGTGTAGGGAAGCAGCAGATTTGCTTGGGAAGTAAATCTGGTCCAGCTCCCTTCTCTGCAAATACAAGATTAATTCATTTAAAATAAGACAGTCAATAGAAAGAAAATAATGAACTCCACAAGACACAGTCACAGACACACAGACCTTTCAAGGGGGTTTCAATGAAGTAGATAATGGTTGGTTTAGCCTCTCCTTCAGAGGTCTGGGTTTTGTCCACTGTTACTGTGAGCGTTGTTTTCTACAAAGAAATACAAGTCAATCCAGAGACATAAAACTTTGCCTCCTATTCCCAGCCTCAGCTTTGATTGCAGCAAAGTACTAGAGGGGAAGGAAACAGCAGCAACTGCAACTGGACAAACTGGTTCAGATTGGCAAACCACTGCTGTGGGTACACCTGAGCATGCAGATGTGGATTCAGGACTAGATGCTCTAGATCAACACCAACAAACCCATTCATTATTTTCTTGGGTTTCTTTCACTTTTTCTCAGAAATCTATGCTTCTTATACCATGATAACAATTGGAACCCACCAATAAGGCAACTTGTCACTTGCTTTTCTGTACTTATTATTCATCAGGGGTTTACATAGGCACTGTTACTATGGAAGCAAAGTGAGATATTTCCACTTTTGAAATGTATTCAATATTCTTTTTCTGTGCACTTTTTCTCCCCCACCAATGGTGATTCCTTAGAGGTCCCATCTCTCCCATTGCTTCTTTATTTGAGATTGCCTTGCCCTGATGGGGTATTTTCCCACAGCCCCCTGCACTGATAACATTCATTCTTAAATTAAGGTGGCAGAAATAAACAGCAATAACAATGTTGTTATTTCTGGGGAGAAATGCTGATGCAGGAACTTGTCACAAGCCTGTGTTCTTCGTATAAACACAGGAGTCTTGTTTTTCTTAGCAGCTGCTGACTTCAAGTCACTGGTTGTTTGGAGGGGTCAGTAAAGAAAGAGATTTTTTACTCTTTCTCCAAAATGTTTGAGCAGTCTTGGCAAGTACCTTCAGCTAAGGTGGTTCATCTACTGAGAACCACCTTAGCTGAAAGGGGACAGCTGAATTGCACTGCTGCAGCTGAGATCAGCTGAAGGCCTTGGTCTGGGTGAGATGGGTTTTCAGGTATTTTATCTACTGTTATGGTTAAGTTTTATGCAGCCTAGCTCAAAAGCAGAAAAAAATTATAAATAGTCTAAATAGTCAGAACTTCAGACCACTGAAATGACCAAAGTCTCAAGGACACCAGAAAAGCAGGAACAGAGGTTGGTGGGGAAAGACTGGGGAGGGAAGATGGCTTAAGTGCTGAGACTATTTTTTTTTCTGGTGGGTGAACAGCTCTACAGATGTGCTACATTTTAGCTTTTTTGTGGATATTGATGTCAGCATTTTATTTTTTATTAAACTTAGAAGAAATCAAGTTTTTTACTTTCTATTCCTTCTTCATAAATGCTAAATTACTTTTCTGTTGTTATCCTTCCCTTCAAATGGAAAGATTCAAGTACATTGGTCTCATAGCCAGTTTCCCAGTAAGGCACTGAAACAGGCTGACAGACTTCTGTGGAGCATCTCTGAGTCAACCACACACTGGCTTTGGCTCTCTGGAGCCTTCAGCCATAAACAAATGCTTGCAGAGAACCTTTGTTACATTGCATTTGATTTATGTTTCCAGTTAAAATAGATGTTTGATGTTTTTAGCTCATTTCCCAACTCTGCTTTATTGCTGTTTATAAGCCATCTCAATTTCCCACTTGCATTTATTAAGCTGGTTACTTTTTTAACAGTATCTTTTTCCTTTGTGGAAGCTGGCTCAGATTCCAAGACAAGGCATAATATGGATACTTATAGGGCTTCTCAACCCTTTGTTTTAGGGTAGGAAGAGAGCTTGTCCCCACTCTTCTGTCTGCACTTAAGGAGCAGACCTCTCTATTAACAACTATAAAAAGTCTCTTTGTGCTGCATATTTCTATTGTTTTTTTCCAAAGGTTGTATGCACTCCATTCACCCCAGAGTTCCCATAAAATATCTCATGGTATATTTCACAATAACCAGGTAGTAATCAGTGTCATGATTGTGTCTTTTGATAATGAACAGAATTCTTTGCATATGCACACACTGTTAGCTTGAGCAGCAATATAATTATCATCTGACTTGTTGAGTCAAAGAACTGGTCTGTCAGGAATACTGCTACTCTACTGCTACTGCCAAGCCTACTCTTCCCGCAGCCAAGTGTTTCTTCAGGAAATTCCAGGTCAATCTTGACACGGGTCGGTAGCAGGGGACAGGCCTATACCAGGAACATCTGTTGGTATATGTGCTTTATAGATTTCCCTGCACATAAAACACTGCACATGTTTTATTCCTTTTGTGAGTAGCATTTTTTGCATAAATTGCCCATGACAAAACATACGAAATTAAGGAGATCATCACTAAGAATAAGTATTGTTTTAAAGATTCAGGTGGAGACATTTTAGGCTGCAGATAACACAGGATTACTGTCGCCAGTTGCTCTATAAAAGATTACTGCACAGTGGTCCTAATACATTACTCTCCAGATCCATCAGAAAGCTCACAGCAAGTGAAATACTTAAACTGCAGGGAAGGAGATTTAGGTTGAGAGTGGTGCTTTCTTTTTCTCTCCCTGCAAAGAGAGAGAGGTAGGCAACTGCATTGACTGGGAGGTCATAGGTTCCTATCTGCAAGAATTTTCCAAAAACAAGTTAGACAAGCATCTGTCAAATAATGCAAATGTGATTGCTTCTGCCTGTTGGACTAGGATGAAAGACTAAATTACCTCCTGAGACCATTCCAGTCATTGTCTCTGTCTGTACAATTGTGCCATTTGAAGAACTGCTTCACCCTGGAGCGAAATAGGATTCAGCAATCACAAGAAGTTTAACAAGGACAAGTGCTGGATTCTGCACCTGGGATGGGGCAACCCTGGATGTACAGACAGACTGGGAAATGAGAGGCTGGAGAGCAGCACTGTGGAAAGGGAGCTGGATATCCCAGTCACCAGAAGGTTGAACGTGAGTCAGCTGGCAGCCCTGGCAGCCAGGAGGGCCAGGCATGCCCTAGGGGCATCAGGGACAGCATCACCAGCCAGGCAAGGGAGGGGATTGTCCTGCTCTGCTCTGCACTGGGGCAGCCTCACCTTGGTCCAGGGGGCAGTTTTGACCAATATAAGATGTAAAGCTGTTGGAGAGTGTCCAAAGCAGAGCAATGAAAATGGTGAAGGGCCTTGAGGAGAGACTGAGGTTGCTTGGTCTGTTCAGCCTGGAGAAGAGGAGAGTGAGTGGAGACCTCACTGCAGTATTCAACATCCTCACAAGGGGAAGCTGAGGTGCAGGTCCTGATCTCTTCATTCTCATCACCAGTGACAGGACTTGAGGAAAAGGCATGTAGCAGAGTCAGGTGAGGTTTAGGCTGGATATCAGGAAAAGGTTTTTCACCCAGAAGGTGGCTGGGCACTGGAAGAGGCTCCCCAGGGAAGTGGTCACAGGAACAGCTTGACAGAGTGCAAGAAGCATTGAACAAGTCTCTCAAGCCCATGGTGTGATACTCAGCATGTTCTATAATTCTGTTAAAAGTATCTCAATATGTGATGAAATTGCACCCATTTTGGCACAGAAGTATGTTCTGATCTTATTAGATCATTTCAAGTGCTGCAAAAGTGAAAGAAATCTTACTCATATGAAGAAACAGAAAACTGTAAGAATAATTATTCTGTATTTAGTCAGCTTGTATGTTTATTTATCTATTCACCTTCCTCCATGCATGTTTACAGGAAAAAAGGAACGTTGGCAATTTGTAAGAATACCCAAGTAAACAGTATTCTCAGTATTTATATGAACAGTAACATGGTTGTGTTACTTCTCCATTGGTCTTCCTTACACTCACCTCCTGGTTCTCTCTGCCAGCTTGTGCTGGTTTGCAGGAATGAGAGGAAGGCTCACCCCAGGGGAAGGTCTTCCTGCTCTTGTCAGGCTCTCTCTGGCTGCTCTGCTTTACATCTTTTGGCTAGCTCGGTGAGACAACAGCTGTGGGTCTATGTAATCGAGTAAGTCCAGGTTAGCTTAATGACAGAATCATAGAATGACTTGAGTTGGAAGGGACCATAAAGATCATCCAGTTCCAATGTGTCTCACATGAGCAAGGATACCTTCTGCTAGAACAGATTGCCTGGAGTGCCATCCAGCCTGGCCTTGAACACTCCTAGGGATGGGGCATCCATGACTTTTCTCTGGGCAACCTGTTCCAGTGCCTCACCAACCTCACAGAAAAGAATTTCTTTCTAACTTCAAATCTAATGATGTCTGAACCCATTTCCCCTTGTCCTGTCACCACATACTCTTGTAAAAAGTTCCTCTCCATCTTTCCTGTAGGTTCCCTTCAGGTGCTGGAAGGCCACAATTACATGACCCCTAAACTTTCTGTTTTCCAGGCTGTACAATCCCAATTCTCTCAGCCTTTCCTTTTAAGATAGGTGCTCCATCCCTCTGATTATCTTGGTGGCCTCCTCTGGACTCCCTGCAGCAGGTCCCTGTCCTTCCTGTGCTGTGACCCCAGAGCTGATGCAGCCCTGCAGGTGGGGTCTCAGCAGAGCAGAGCAGAGGGGCAGAATCCCCTCCCTGGCCCTGCTGCCCACACTGCTCTGGGTGCAGCCCAGCACACGTGTGGCTCTCTGGGCTGGGAGTGCCCATGGCTGGCTCATGTCCAGCCTCTCAGCACCCCCAAGTCCTTCTGGGCAGGGCTGCTGTGCTCTGTCCATCCCTCAGCCTGTGCTGGTGCCAGGGTTGCTCTGACCCAGGTGCAGAACCTTGCACAATGGGCTTGTTAAACCACATGAGACTGCCATGTACCTGTGCCCTGAGCTTGCTGAGATCCCCCCTGGATGGCATCCAATTGTTCAAGGGTCTCAACTGGACTATTAAGCTTGGTGTCACCTGAAAATTTGCTGAGAGTGCACTCAATCCCTTTGTCTATGTCATCAATAAAATATTAAAAGTGAGTGATCTTGATATGGACCCCTGAGTGGCTATACAGTCACTGATAGCCATCAGGTCTCTGAGACATAGACCATTACCCTCTGCATGCAACCATCCAACCAATTTTTTTATCCATCTAATCCATCTCTCTCCAGCTTAGAAAGAAGGATGTTGGGTGGGACCATATGAAAAGATTTACACAATTCTGAATAAATGACATCTGTAACCCTTCCCTTGTCCCGATGTAGTCATTCCTTCATAGAATACCACTAGGTTGGTTTAAGGAGGTATGAGGATTCAGTAAATTTGTTACAATCAAACCTATATATTGACTACTGTTAAGCATGGTCTACTTGTTGGCATGGCAACAGCTAATGATATTTATTATTTTATTCTCAGTTACAACATCTGAGACCTTCAAAAGAGATCTTGGGGAAGTGGTGGGTGATGATAGGGAAGGAAAGTCAGGGGAAGTGAAACATTAGGCTACACCAGTTTCTTTGAAGATTGCAGCTGTAGCTTGCCTGCCTGTCTGCTGTTTATTAATTAGACTCAAGAAATTAATTGCTACCTGTTTCATGACCTGTATTGCAGCAAAATTCCACCTGCTCCCTAGTATGAATCTGAATCCTCTTCAGGACCACACATCAGTGTGTGGTCCTGCTAAGCCTCCATGGCTGCCAATCTTACAGGTATACTTTGCTTGCTCGGGCTACTCAATTAGCAGCTGCAGGCTACAATTCACTTCATCTTCCATGTTTGAACTTAGTTCACCAAGATGACAAGTATGAGACAAGGTACATAATGAAAATAATAGGGTACTTTCCCGTGTTCTGAATTGGCTAGTCTTACTAGGATCAGTTCACTTCAGTTCATTAGAAACCAGTTCCTCTGAGAAAGAAGCTGTATTGAAATAACCTCACCCATCTGGAAACAGACATGTTAAAAAAACAGGAAAGAAAACAATGTTATCCTTCTTAAAGTCAGCATCTTTTTAACACAGACAGACAATATCCCGAAACATATAGTGCTTGTTGTAATTCTTCTAATTCCTCCTGGTATTACAAGAGGAAATGAATTTATTTCCTGGTATCTAAAGTCTCTCATGCTATCAGACAGGCTCAAGTTATCTTTGGGCAGGGGCATATATATATATAAGAGAATATTTTTCAGAAATCTCTGTTGGCATGAAGTTAGTATTATGGTTTGTCTCTTGATGTCTTTTTGGAGTCACAAGGACAAATCAATATTTTTTATGGAATCCTAGTGCTTTCCTAAAAAATAGCATTGTAGTCCTGAGCAATTACTACACTATAGCTCAACAGGTCTCTTATTTGGCCATTTCATATTTGAAGTACAGAAGCTTGCATGGAGTTTATTTGAAGTATTTGAATATGACTTTTCTTTTTTTCTGGAGCTTATTTATCCATCGTAGAACTAAAAGCTGTGTTGTGAGAACTGTGTTTAATGAATATTCTGAAAAAAATTGCAAAATACCTGAACAAACAAACATGGATATAGTTAAATAACACCTTAAAAAGAGATAAACATGAAGTCTAGCATGAGATGAACATATCTAGAATTAACATGTCTTTGCCTCCTTGGTTGCTCCCCCTCCTATTGGTACATGAAGTTTGGACTACTCTTTGCCTAGAGCCTGGGTTTGGGTAAGGGGTAAGACCTTCTTCCCTTTCTCTGGAAAACCACATGCCAATCCTGTCTGCCAAGCCACAGGATCTGGGCTCCATCTGTGGCATGAATACAGGGCAACTGAACAAAATGTGCACATATGTCAACTCTACATGCTGGTAAAGCAAAGCCAGAAACCCACAATCAGGCAAATATAAACCTTTTGCATTGTAGAGGCATTAAATGAAATACTCATTTTTACAATTTGCAACACTAATCTTTAACCTAAAGGCTTTGCCTAAAACTCCAAGTATTTAGGTCACTCCAAGTATTGGTGGTTTGAAATGTCATTTTAAAAACACTGCTCTCTCAAACTTCTGCTGGCACTGATATGCCAAGAGCATGAGTTTAACATATGTTGGGAGCACATAAAATCACTGTAGCAGAACAGCAAACATATGAGCAATAGTGGCACTGAGAAGCATCATGTGTCAGCCAGATCAGATAAAAGTGTTAAGGAACAAAAGGGGGGCGATGGGATAAGAGAAGGAGGCAAAAGAAAAAGGTGTATTAGGAAGGAAATCATGTGAAAAGGTGATGTCTGTTAACGTAATTTGTCAACTACAATAAGAATTACTGTAAAATAAATCTGGCAAAACTTTTCTGACTAAACTCATATTATAGGATTTTGATCGAATTGCATCCAGGAGTGAAAGGTTTGCAGATGATTTCAAAGTCCTTACAGAAAGTAATACATACTGTTTCTGTCATTTTTCTGCAAAAGGCAGCTTCATATCGGATAGCTCCTGCAATAAATGGAATTTCTTTCCCCTCCTCCTGCAAGTGCTAGTAAAAATCAGCCTTCTAAATGTAAACTCACCTTCTAAAGCAGTATCAGTATTCACAACTGGGAATGAAGAAGTGAATTACAGCTGAGAGCATTCAATATGCCTGCTGGTGAATAAAGAAAAACAGCTGTTGGTGGCAGCCAACTGTGAAGATCATGTGGACAATGTTATGTTCAGAACATAAAGTGAACAAGCTGCATGCTGGCATGTATTCTGTTGCAGCAGTAGTGCCCAGTGCCTTGTAAAACATTACAAATGAAGCCCAAACTGTATAGATTAGAAGCAATCCAGACAAAAATTATCATAGTTGTGCCTGCACAACAAATGCAGCTAGCCTGGGCCTTGTCTTGCACCATAAGTCAGGGCCTAATGTGAGATATGCACTGCCACTGTAGGGTTTAAACCTCATTCCTGCTAAGCTGGAGAAAAGTACACTCAGAAGGGATGAGTCATTAAACTACCCTGATATATCTATCTCTTAGCAGAAGCACTAATTCATGATGATACTTTGATACATTTTTTGCTTAATTTCAGAACACTTTATACCAGGACTAAAATCTCTAGTTCAGAGTGAAAACATGAATTCACATCAAGGAGAGGCAATAATCTGTTCTCCATTATGAGTATATAGCCTGGGAATCAAAAGACTTGGAAACCTGTTTCCAAATTATGCTCTGTCCTGCTCTTCTACATGGGCAATTTCCATCCCCTATTTACAAGCAAGGAGAGGTGACTCCTACCACACTTGGACTGAGCTCATTACAAGGTTCACAGGAGTACCAGGGATGTCCTGTGAGATCAGATCTTCTATGACCTGTGTGGGAAGAGTGAAATTCCATGTGACCAGGTCTCCAGTACAGTGGCAGCGTGCAGGAGAAATGGGTCACTTGACAAGTATAACCTGTCATGGGTGACTGTGGCAGAGGCATACCTTGAGACACAGCCCCTTTTAACACAGAAATGTGTCTCCTCCATTTATAGGGTATCCTGCTATGATCACAGCCCTCAAAGTGCTCACTGCCCGGAGCACTCTCTTGGGAAGCTGCAAGTCTGCTGTGCAGAAGGCTCAATGGCTCTTCAAAGGAGAGCAATTGACTGCAATGCTTAATCACAAACACAGAGCAGCACCTCACTTCCTCCTTATTTACTAGTGATAAACATTTCTCACTGTAATTTCTTTTGCGTCTCCCCTGGAGAGGAGTGTGACTCCTTGCTAAATTTTTTCCCTAAAGACTGAATGTTGTTGAGGCATTGGTTATTTATCTCCTCTCCTGTTTCCAGAATATGGACTCCACCCTCCTTAAAGGCCATTGGTAAAGATAGTTCATGTATTTTCTATTCTAATGCAGCTGTCCTGACAGACAGCAATATGGATGCTGTGTGCAAAAGATGAGACATTCTTCTCCATGTGCATGAGATGCATTCCCTACAGACACCTCCTCCAGAGACAGTCGCTGCACTTCACAAGCTCCTCCCACCTGGGACATTTTCGCTCCTTAGAGTTGCTCCCCTCTTTAAACACCAGAGATGTCTACTACCAGAGTCCTCTCAGAGGGTCATGGGGCCCTCATGATTGCCTCATCTGCTGTTTCCATCACTTCTACTGAACATTTCCCTGTGGAAAGAGTCCAGGCCTGTTTCACAGACATACTAATGGAGGTGTAGAAAAGCTAAGGGTGGGATTGAGCTCACCTTCATTCACCTAACCCCAAAATCAGGGATCTAATCAGAACTAGTCATCTAGGCTCTCTCTACAGTCAATGACGAAAGACAGGTACCTCCACAGCATGATTCACCTCTCTTTTCTTGGACAACTATCCTAAAAGAGGTTGGATTGTACTCCAGAGATGCCTGTCTATCTGCCTGAATGACAGAGGAGATCTAAATAACTGGCTTACTTGAGATACCTATCTGCAGGATGACTTCAGCTGCATGCTGGGCTCCTGCTCCAGGTGATGCACCCAAACTCAAGAGGGGAGTCTGAGGTAGTCAGGAGTCAGACTCTTTCTCCCACCTCTAAGGCCTCTGCCCAGTTAAAGAGTCCTTCCTCTCAATGGAGACATTCTTTAAAGCAGGAAAATGTTAAATATCTGTGCCTCTGATATCACACCTCTGACACCTCCTGTGTTCCATTCAAATCCTTTGAAATCCAAAAGCTGCTATGAAAACAGAGATATAATTTTTCCTCTGTCTTTTTGTTCTTTCTTTAAAAGAGCAACAAACACAACAAAAAACCACAATTGGAAAAATTCAGGAAGAAAATGCTCAAGGCTATGGCATGGTTTCTATCTAATTTGAATTCAAATAAGTTTTTCATTATTTCTAAATTTAATTATACCCTTCAAATGTATAAAATTGCATGTGAAAATAGTAGACAGATCTTAAATATACCATAGAACACCAGGCAGAGTCACAAACACTGCTAATTTGCAGGGATGCTGTTTTCTTGATCAACATAACACCATACCTTCCTCTGTGTCCTCAGCCAGACTAAGCAGATGGAGAAACGTCTCTTACAGACCCTAAAAATGTATATAAATATTTCCTTATCTGAGACCTAGCAAGCAGATTTGACCCTCAGAGGGAATGCTAGGACTCTTTTGCAGCTTTAAAATACCCTGGAGAATGTAACTAGAAACAGTAATTTTCCAGAAGTAGTGTTTGACTAACCATAATTGTTCTTATATAACATATATAATTTCCCTGTAAATGCTATTGGAATTTTCAAAACTTTCTGTATTTCTGTATTAAAATAGAGTGCATGTGTCTCAGAGGACTTTTTATAGCATCCTCTTTTGGTCCTATTGAGACCTTTTGGCTCATAACCCTATTACATTCTCAAGGATCTTACTCATAGGAGTAAGGGTCCAGGACATGATCCAAATACAGTGGCTGTTTCTCCTCCTTTGTTCTGTGTCTTCACAGAAGCCTATCTTATTATTTTTCAGAGAACACAAATGAGAGTGGTGGTTGTAATGAATTGCAATAGGTTTGTACTTTACAAATCCTGAAACTAATTTCATGAAACAAATGAAAGATTACTGTTTCACCCATTGGATTTCAAAGTTTTTGAGAGTAGCAAAGATGTCAGTACCTCTTCAGAAAGTCATCAGCTATATAATCTTTAAACTACTAGGTAACTTAATTTAGCATGTCATTATAATAGCTCTCACAACAGGACAGCAATATTAATCTGTAGTGGTGGAGCTAAAGGGGAAGTTCACACCTTTCCAAAGATTGTTTGATTGTTTGTTAAACAACCCACAGACCTGGAATGCTCTGAGATATACCCAGTATTGAACTTGCAGCCTGAAAAATGAAAAATGTACATCTATTTCTTCTTTTAGGTTTTGGGGAGCTTTTTAGTAAAAGGAATTTAAACTCTTGTTCTGGGCTACCCTAGAGCAAAATTTTAATAATTTCATTATTTTAATTTAATATTAATTTTAATTCATTAATATGAATGAATTCAGACTCCAAATCTGTGTCATCCAAGACTAAGAATATTTGAGAATTTTGTTCTGCTTCTGAGTTGCTATTGAATTCTTTTTTTATTGTCACAGATCTTTAGTTAGTGTCTGTACAGACTTGTGTTTAACACACACCATCTCCAGTGTAGCTTGCCCATTGGTGTTCAGACCTCAGAATTCTTCTCACAGTTTGTGCACAAATGTATACAGCTCTGGTCCTGCATATTATAACATGTGTTGATGCTCAGAGGAGGACGGAAGAATTTTTTCCTGCAGGGACTTATGTGCACAATGCATTTTTCATCTAACTGTCAGTTAGAAGTGTAATACTAGATTGGGTTTAAATGTCAAAAGTTTTGGTAGTGTGGTGGCTAGAGGAGTTGCATCTGTGAAAATATGCCAGAATCTTCCCCCATGTGCAACAGAGCCAGTCCCAGCGAGCTCTGAGATGGACTTGCCACTGTCCAAGGCCGTCATCAGTGATGGTAGCAGCATCTCTGGGATAACATATCCAAGAAGAAGTAAAAACTGTGCGACTCTAGATGAAGAGAGGAGTGAGAACAGGTATGAGGAACAACTCTGCAGTCATCAAGGCTAGTGAAGGAGGGGCGGGAGGTGCTCCGGGCACCAGAGCTGAGGTTCCCCTGCAGCGCCTGGTGAAGATCATGGTGAGGCAGCTGTGCCCCTGCAGCCCCTGGTGAAAATCATGGTGAGCCAGTTGTGCTTCTGCAGCCCATGGAGGGCCGTGGTGGAGCAGAGATCCACCTGCAGTTTGTGGAGGACCCCACAACAGAACAGGTGGACACCTGAAAGAAGCTGTCATCCCATGGGAAACCCTTGGTGAAGCAGGTTTGCTGGTAGGACTTCTGACCTGTTGGGGACCCATGCTGGAGCAGTTCATGAAGAACAACAGCATGTGGGAAGGACTCATGATAGAGGAGTTTTGAAATAGTGTCTTCCATGGGAGGGATCCCACACTGGAGCGGTGGAGGAGCTGGAGGAGGACGGAGCAGCAAAGACAATGTGCACAGGAACTGACTGCAGCCACCATTACACTCCCCATACACCTCTCAGAGGGAAGAGGTAGATAAGATTGGGAATGAATTTGAGTCCAGGAAGGAGGGAAGGATGGAAGGAAGGTATTTTAAGGTTAGAATTCATTTCAAAATTAGCTTAGGCTGATTTTGATCAGTAATTAATTAAACTAATTTCCTCGAGTTGGGTGTGTTTTGCCCATGACAGCAATTGCTGAGTGATCTCTCCATGTCCTCATCTCAACCCACAAGATTTTCATTATATTTTCTCTCCTATGTCCAGCTGAGGAAGGGAGTGACAGGGTAGCTTTAGTGGGCACCTGGCATCCAGACAGGGTTAACATAACACAAATATAATCATTGCAAATTTATATTGGTACAATGGGAAATTAAGGAAGTATACTGTGTTATCATCGAAAGGAAATGAAATTACCTTCTTAAAAAAATGCAGAAAGGAGGTAGGGTCGAGCTGCCGGCTCTTTCTGGCACAGAGTTCCCTTTGGAGTTATTCCTTGTGCACAGAGCAGGTTGTTGCTTACTGGGGACTTGGCTTTTGAGCTCTCTGAGTCAGACCTTTACCCAGCCAGTGCCAACCATGCTAGTTCCCATCCCATCTCAGTAGGGCCAGACACCAGCTTCCAAACTGAAGAGCTGCTATGAGTCCCCTCCCATCATCTGGGGCTTAGAGAGACCCTAAAAACCAACCCATGAGAAACAGAAAACAAAAAAAAAATATGCAGGAGTCTTGCTCATGAATGTGCATGAAGTGCCATTATGGCACAGACTGGTGGCCTGACTAAGTGTTCATAGTCTCACGCTGTCTGTTGCAACATTTTCCCTTTCGTGTGCTCAGGATTTAGGTTTCATCTTTGGAGAAACATGTCCAACGTAGAGCCAGTGTACTCCATCCTCCATTAGTAAAGTTCACGATAACTTGGCTTCATTCCCAGTTGGAAAGTGTACTCTGCACTAGCAAGCCACTGGCCAAATTTCTCCCTGGGCAGCCTAAAGACTGCCAGACAGAAATGAGATCTGTAAAACCAAGCTGACAGCACGAGGTCTATACAGACTTTTCCAGGCCTTTTGCCAGGCCCTAGAGGCCTAGTTTTAGAAAGACAAATTGAAACCATAACTAGCTAGCTAAGCTCTCCTCAACCCTTTTACAGTGACAAAACCCTGTCTTTGCCAGGCCTAGCCCCTGGTACTGGTACATTGCCAATGGCTCTAAAAAGACATAGCAGAAGTCAGGGAACTGTCAATAGAAGAAAATCTGAGACACACTCCAGCCTCTTCTCCGGTGTGAAGCAGTCCAGAGAAATGGGGCAGTTACAGGTTCTGGAATTTCCCTTTGTGTGTCCTGTAGGTTTTCTGCTGGGTACTGAAAAGGAGGAAAACAAGCCACCAGGATTGAGCAGCAGTGCAAATTCACATCTGGGAGAAAGCGTGAAAGAAAATCTAACCCAGAACCCACTCTCCCTGGATGTGATCCAGCAGCCTGCTCCTTTCCCTCAGGACACCATCCTCTTAGCAGCACCTACCACTACTCCCACCCCCATGGGCTGTCTGGGGGTCCAGCTTGCCCAGGGGCTGATTTGAAAAAGCCTGGACTTTTAAAGGACAGGTTATTACCAAAAGCTGGTTTTGTATTCATAGAAATTCATGTAGTAAGCCTACATTAATTTTTAGGCAGACATCTTAAATACCACTAGAAGGTGATGAAATGCTTGGGCTTAAGTGAATAACATGTCCTTTCAAGAGTAAGGAAGACATTGCCATAGATTGATGTTTAATAGAGTTCTTTTTTTCATTTTCTTTTGAATCACTGTATGCACAGGAATTACTAGGACAAGAAAGTGGGAGCTTTTTTAGGTGGAGGCAGTCTTGTATAGTTAATGTGCTTTATTTCTTATAAAGGTATTGTGGAATAAAGGACAAATACAAGTACATTGTGTGCTCAAGTATTCGTGGATATCAAAAACAAAAGTACATAAAGTCCAGTGTTTGCAAAAGCAAACCCTACTTATGAGATATACAAATGACTACACAGTTCAGTTTTCTGAAGACTTAATGCATTTATTTATAGCTGACTGATTCAGGACTAAAATTTTGGAACTAGTTCACGTATTCTTGTTTCTCCTGCCACCACTTGTAGTTGTCTTATCTTTTTTTTTTTTCCCAGCAACTAAAGAAAAGAGAACCTTTTTTTAACCACAGCACTTTTCTCTTTTCCAAGTCATAAAAAAGTAAATAAATTTTTACTAAGCACAATGCACAAATTGAGGGGACAAATGCACAACTTTTACTAAGCACAGTGCACAAATTTTCTGTCCAGCAGTCTTTAATCTTGGAAAACTAAACAATAATATTGACTCTTACACGAAGTTTCAGTGCACTGCAGAGATCTTTCAGTAGAAAGGGAGAAAAGCAACAGAAAAGCAGTCATGGCATCCTAAGGGAGCGAACAAGACTTTTATTCTTCAGCATTCTGTGCAGTCACACAGTTTGGAACAGAAAGGCTTGAGAGTAGAGAAATAAAGTAATACATAATCCTTAACAACTTCTTTACCTAACCATAGTTCTCTCAGACCATGGCTTTATATTCTCTAATTCTTGCATTGTTTTGTCGTGCATAACACACATTAGTGCTTTTCTGCAATTGGAAAACAGTTCTCAGTGTTGATTTTTGTGCCAATCTGTGATACTTGGGCACATGTTGCTCCATATCTTGAAAAATCCCTGGCATAGAATTAATCATAGATTTTAATATGCTTGTCTATACTTTACCTAGTTTGGTGGAGAAAGTTGCATAAATCTTTTCCTGTATGTCTAGGTTTGTATTTTGGATAGATTATCCTATATTTGACAAAGCTTTGCAGCGTATCAGAAGATCATGCTGTTTCTCAAGAGTACACTTTGTGCTATGTATAAAACAACATTAGTGACAGGGTGTGCTTTTTTCAGTTGGAAATGACATTTGATACATCAGCCAAGCAGGGACCACAGCCAGATCATAATTGGATATGTATTTTCAACATCCTCAGCCCTTCAACCAATTGGCTGGGACTCCAAGAGGCTTATCAGTAGAAATGCAGCTTTATCTTTTTTGCTAATCTGACTGAAGTGAAACCATCAAAGAAGGAGCCAAAACGAGGGCAGGAGGAAAATAAAGAAAAGAAAGAAAAGAAAGAAAAGGAAAGGAAAGAAAAAGGAAAGAAAGAAAGGAAAAGAAAAGAAAAAGGAAAGGAAAAGGAAAAAGAAAGAAAAAGAAAGAAAGAAAGAAAGAAAGAAAGAAAGAAAGAAAGAAAGAAAGAAAGAAAGAAAGAAAGAAAGAAAGAAAGAAAGAAAGAAAGAAAGAAAGAAAGAAAGAAAGAAAGAAAAAGAAAGAAAGAAAGAAAGAAAGAAAGAAAGAAAGAAAAGAGAAAAGAAAAGAAAAGAAAAGAAAAGAAAAGAAAAGAAAAGAAAAGAAAAGAAAAGAAAAGAAAAGAAAAGAAAAGAAAAGAAAAGAAAAGAAAAGATGGAAAAACCCCCAGGCCTTACAAGTCCAGTTGTATTTCAAAAGAATTATGGCTCCTTAGGCTTTGCAGGCAGTGGCAACATGCAGAGAGATAACACAAAATGACTTTTAGATAAGGCATATTTTCAAGTTGTAGTATCTGTCATAACCAAACATTTAATGGCCTAAAGGAAGATTCCACAGGTCAGTATTGGCTGAAACCTAGCATGTTTCATTCTGTTTTCATTTGCTGCTAAAGCAGGTTGAAAATATTCTGTCACTGAATGCATCTGCAAAATCACCCCAAATCTTTTACAGGCACATAATTTTTTCATTTGTTATTGCACATCTGGAAGAACAGTTTATATATGATGTCAACGGAGAAGAAATCAATTTACATTTAATTCACAGATTTTGCTGGCTATATTAAAAATTAAGTTAAAAATTCTTCTCCCTTGCATAGTTCATCCTGATGAGGAGTTTGGTATATTTTATTAAGAATGAAAAAAGGTATGGCAGGAACTGTGCAAAAGGCTACTGTGTAAGGGATGAAACTGGAGAAACTTTGCAGGAAGTTTTGAACTGTGTGTGAAGTATAAGCCAAACATTTCAGAAAATAAATCCTTTAAAACTGATCTGAGCAAAAACTGCTGCTAAAGTAAGGCAACACATGGATACACCCACAGAGATTTCATTGCAAAATAAGGACTTGCAAGTGCATTTAACAAACTTGCAAGCTGTAAGACACTTCAGTAAACTGTGCTTTCACATGTCTTCTTCCAGCTGTTGTTGGCTGATGCTTTTGCCATGTGTGAACTGATAGGTTTTGCTCTGGTTTGACACACGAACTTAGGCAATGAATCAGAAGCACTGAGTGGTAATAAGTCACAGCTGTAAGGAACACGGATGTGGCAATCAGCCATCTTTCACTGCTTGACAGCAGTCTTAATGCTACAAAGGAAAATCACCAACCAAAAATTTTCCATGAACAGTTCAACTACCATGAAATGGAAATGCCTCAAAAAGGTTTCTCTGGACTTTTTTGCCTTAAAGAAAGAAAAAAAATTATCAAACGTTTATCAGACAGTGGTCTAAATGATTATATTACATACCCAACAATGATCAGTACCAGATGCTATGTAGAAGCATTAGGGGATAGCTATACACTTCTTTTTTCTTAAGTGGTTAGAGTTAAATAAAAGTCAGAGAGATATATCTGAGGACTTAGGTAATTTTAAAGTCAGCAAGACATCCATCTTTTAGAGCAAAGAACAAGGGGGTGGGGGGGGTAATTTAAACTAGTTTGGCAAAACAGTCAAAGAATCAGAGTCAAGCAAATTGAGTTTCACCCCCTATCTACTATTGATAAAGTTCAGCCACATGATGGCCATCAAAAGTGAGATGAATTGTGGTCATTGGTTCTTCTCTGGTACTTTTCCCATGTCTGAACCCCATGTGGAATAATTGGGAAGGTCTGTCTGAGGGTTCCTTACAGCATTGAATGCAGTGGGGTACCTGGTTTTCTCTGAGTCACTGGCATGAGGCATGACAGATGTCAGAGTTTTACCCCTTAGGGAAAATCCACGTGGTGATGGTTTGTTTTGTCTCCATCTGAAGTATTCCACTTTCTAAGTTGTTCTTGATGTCTAAGCAAGAGGCTGAACAAGTATTTCTAAACCAGAGCAAATTCACATATAATGGCAAAATCTCCTGCAAAGCCCAATCACTCTTCCAATGGGTTAATGCTACTTTCCTTCTCAACTCCTTTTCAGCTGCTCCCAGTATTGTCAAGTAGAGCCAGTGACCAACATCTCCCATAGTCAGAGCTTCTTATTTTGCCCTGATTCATTGCTCCATGGCTGCCTGGCCACAGGGCTGCCAGCTGTGGGGAACAGAGACCCTTCCCAAAAACTGCCTTTCCACTTCTCAAAGAGGATAAATCCGTGGAGCTTCAGCCACTTTCAGGAATCAAATAACAAGTTTAGCTTCACAACTAGGGTGGGCTAAAACCATGCAAGCAGCAATTTGATCACTTATAATCATCTGGCCATGCCCTTGGGAAATTTCTAATCCATAACAGTGTATTACTGAGCCAGAAAACATTTACAGTTTTTCATTAGCCTCTGGAGATGAAGTAATGAGAAGGGGGGACTAAAGTCCAAAATAAATTTTTTTGCACTCTTTCACTCATATTCACAAGTCATTCAAACAAGCCCTTAGCTTTAATTATATGGAGTCTTTAAGAGGTAGGCATTTAAGCAAGTGCAGAATTTACTTCATACAAAGTATGGTTCTGTTTCTTTCTGCAGTGTTCCTAACCTATCTTTACATGCTTTCTCATTTTATGGCCGATGCTAACATTATTTTAGCATGCCTATTGAAAAACATTCTCTTTGGTAGCAACGGTGACTGACTAGGCATCATCTCTGATAAAATTTCTGTACAAGAATGTGCTGCTGTACGAAGGCATAAGAAGTCAGCACTGTAAAACCAGAGTCTGTAAGCATCACACTTTACTTGATTTCTTACCGATTTTCTAGGCTAAAACTCAGTAATTCACAGGTTGTTCAAATTTGCTAGTGTGAAATATTTCTGTATTCAATTATTTTGCTAAAATTCTTCAAGAATTGTTCATATTTTCTCTCCCCTATAGATGATTTTTTTTTCTGCTGATCTGTTAAACATTCCTTTTAATGAATCTCATCTAGTGAAGATATTAAAAAGAGACATATAAGAGATGGATAGTCAGTCCAAACCATATGCTTCTGATAAAAAGTCTCAGGTAGCTACTGGGTTGTAGCTAATGCAGACCAACTATTAACTGTTAATGAAGTAGGCATAAGGGTGTGAATTATAAAGAGTATAGTATAAGGATGATTTAATTTACTTTAAGTCCACACTGTAAGTAGAGCTGTGGTAGCCTGCAAACACAGTCTGGAAGCAGAGAGTACATATGGCTGCAGCATTCCATGATAAAAGTTGGAATTTTGCTCCATCCCCTAAAAAAAATCCCAAACCCCATGAAACTCCGTGTGAAATAAAAGTGTTGTCAACAACCATGGCACAAGGGGCCCTACAAATACATGAGGATGCTTGCTGACATGTGGGGTCATTTTGTAGCTGTACCATGCCATAGTGGCATATATGTTGCAATAACTGCCAGCGTATGAAATGCATACATAATTTTGATAACTGAGTTGTGAATGATTTACCACTGAGTTACACTCATGTCACACAAGTAAGCCATGGAGTATTTTTGATTAGCTGATAACTTCAACCAGACCCAAGATGGTATCTTCAAATAACTGGGGGTGCTCTAGTGAGTTACACTTTTTAAAAGAATTGTCTGTCTGCCTATCTTTGCCCTTTTATGGATCACATTACTAGCAGAATTGGAAATTTCCCAGTAGACTGAAGAGTTTATGCTTAATACAAAGCATATTTAATTTTCTTTGGCTTGTCTTAAAAGCAAGGGTCATTATTTAGGTGAAATCCTGTTGATTGTAGCTGAAGTTTGCAAAAATTTCTTTTGATATAATGGGTCTTTGTCCAAAAAAGAAAGCAGGAAGCAAAATTCAAATCTCTAGGAACAGTCTTCAGAATTTAATCCTTTGCCTCAGCATGGGTTTAGCCTGAGGAAAGACTTAAAGCTGTCTAACTGGATACAGGTATACAGCAGCAGAATGCAGGTCTGCTAGTGCAGCCTGGTGAAACATGCGGAGCAGGACACATTGGAACATGACAGCCCTTTTGCCTTGGAGCTGCTTGGCACACCGAGCAGCCTGGGTTTAGCCATCAAACGATTGCAGGTGGGATTGCAGAGCACTGTGAGCTGGCTGCATGTAAACAACGCAAAAGCCAAATCCGTAGGATTGCATCTACCAGCTGAAATCTACGGGCCAGAAAGGCAAGGAGAAGTGAAGCCCCAGCTACACCTGGGAGTTGGGAAGTCTAGGGTCCCAGGGAGTGTCTGCATTTCAGATTGCACACACAGTGAGCTGTCCCTGGGAGCTGTTCCTCCTCTGGTTGGCATGGTTGGCAGTGACAGCAGGAGGAAGTACATCTGTGCAAGCCCCACAAGAAGGGACCTCTGCTTCTTCTCTGATGTAAATCCAGGCTGCAGCATGAGTTTTGGTCCTATTCATTCAGATTTGGCTGAGGGATGAGAGCCCCCTTCAAGAACAGAAAGTAAAGGAAAGTGAAGGGGAAAGGCAGAGACATTTGGAGATAATTGTCGTGGACATCCTGGGACCTGTGATGTTCCTAGCTCCTCCTTCAGACTGAGGTGGGAGTGAGGGAGTAATGCTAATTTTGGTACCCTTTGGTGGGCCTTAGGCACACAGCTCCTGCTTGGGCATGCAGTCTGCAAGCACTCAGTGGAATGGGCTGGATCTGGAGCCTCTCTGGAATGTCATGTCAAGGACTCTGGTAGATGCAAGGACACGAGGCCCTGTCTAGATCTCTGAGAGGCAGAATAGGAGAGAGTCCCCTAGTCAGCTTCACTGATGCTTGCCACATGCTTAAAATCTATCATATTCTAGCTTGCTCTGCTGGTTTGCAGCCAGACTCCTCTGCTTCAGGCCCATAAAATGGGGGAAAGGGTGGTGCTTGAGCTGTTTCACAAATTAATGGTGGTAGGACTTGGAGGGAGGCTGAGAAAACACCGCCCTCAAAGCACATGTACAAGTTCTAAGCCAGAGTCCTTCTGGGACTGGTGAGAGGCCAGGCTGAAGGTCTGGCTGCCAACTTAACAGCCTAATAAAGAAGTAAAAAGAGGTTGTTGAAAAACTCACATCAGCTTCAGAATACCTGGTGAGCAAGATGCTGTTAGCTTGGCAGTTGGGGTTTCCATGAGAAAAGCTCTCCTACCAGTAGCAGTCCTGCTGCACCATGGTGTGCACTGGCACTATGACAATGCCCTGACAAGAAGGCTAGTGGACCAGCAGAAAAAGGTATACCCTTGTTCATGCCATGGTTTACAGACCCATGCTCAGATGTGCTTGATGGCCAAACTATTCCTCCCTGCTCTGCCCTCATTCATTGCACTAGTGCAGCTGCCACATGACTCCTGCTTCAACATGTGGTGTTACATGGTGCCTTGTGCGCTGCAACAGAATTTAGGCTGCATCAAGGTGAAAACATTACTTGTTCTCTACAGTGGTGTAAATATAATAACTACCTCCTGGAGCAGCCCCTCCATTTGTGAGGTTTATGTCAAAGGCTCAGGAAACCACACATCTCCCTTGCTTTATCTCCCTTCTCTGGTCTCGCTGAGGATTGAACTGTGGATTTATTCTCTAGTCTGGAGAAAAGGACAATTTACATACTAGGACAAACTAGGATATGAATTGTAATTCAGCTACTCTCCAAACTGTCTTTCTCTGTAGCTCCATGCTTCTCTGCAACCCAGCCTCCTGGTGGTGCAGACTGGCTCTGGGAGCTGGCAATGATGCCAGCACACCATGCAGGACCCCCAAGGTGCAGTCCTTGGCTGAGATCTATTCCCACAGCACCTACCTAGTGTGGGCCACCAGGAGCGTCCCTGGAGCAGCAGAGACCTTCACCATGGATGGGGAGAAGTGGGTGGTCCATGCAGGGGGAGTGAAGCAGACATTTTGCCGCTATTAGAGAATGAATTGTTACGGAATACACTCAGCCTCCAAAGCATTTGTGTCTGCTTCTGGCACTGGCTGGGGGCCAGCCAGCTGCTGCTGCCTGGGGGAAAGACATGGTGCCAAGAGCATGCAGCACTACCACTAGTGGCTGATCACCTAGGTGCTGCCTACCAGTCAGTCCCCCCTCCTGCTCCTGCTCCTGCTCCTGCTCCTCCTCCTCCTCTTCCTCCTCCTCCTCCTCCTCCTCCTCTCAGGGCAAACGCCTGGAATGCAGAGGGAACTGTGATGGGGCATCAAAGGTCTCCTTCTGCACCAGAACCCAAAGAAGAAGGCATCCTGGTTGGTATTAAGGGTGTGTAGTGCAACAGCCAGGCCCTGTTTTGACTGTGTGAGCATCACCATTGACCCCAGTTCACCATTTCTGCAACAGAAAAAATTTTTTTGATGAAACATGAATATAAAAGAGGGAAATGCTTTCCCTAAAAATGAAGGGTTCATGGCAAGTAGCAAGGGTTTGGAAACTCAAAATTGCTCTCTTTTTAAAAAAGAGAGCAGAAGAAGGTTAATGAACACTGATTTTTAGTGTAGCTGTATTACAAATGCAAGTTTCCATGTGCTCCTGAGAGCCAACTTATTTCTGCCCTAATGAGCAAGCTGAAACACAGCCTCGTGTATGCTGCCAAAGGCAGAGCCAGAATATTCCAACACAATAAAAATTCTCCACTGCCCTCAAGCCTCCATCTAAAATTGTATCCAAACCTGAACTGAATTATTTCTGAAAGAGTAATTACTTCTTGATTACTTTTTACCAACCTCTAGGCTCCCAGGCTCCAGGCAGAAGTCAAACTGTCAGATGTCAAAAGGGAGAGAGAGAAAAAATGTTCGTACAGCTACTCCAACCCAGCTGGAAGAAAGGAACACAATAAATCTTTTCTTGTGGGAGCTGCAGATCACTTTCCAGAGGCTGTGTTTCTTCTAATGCATTTCTGATAAGCCTCCAAACCCTGACAGAATTCTGACCTACCCTTGCTGCACAGCATGGGAGAGGAGGGGAGAGCTTGGCACCAGCAGTGAGATGCAAAGGTGAGAGCACATGGAGGGCAGACCATCTCCACTGGGTTGCTTTTCAGCCCTCTGTGGAGGTGGGCTAGAAGAGGGTCTGGTCCTTCTCATCCCACTCCAACCAAAAGCCAGCACAGGTCTTCCACCCAGTGAAGCACCCTTCACCACCAGCAGGGTGCTGTGACTGGTGTGATGCAGGAGTGCTCCCCCTACCAGGAGCTGCCTACCAGCCCTTGCCCAGATCAGGTGGTGCATTTCCAAACTCTCCCTCCTCTCCAAGCCTCACTCCTCACATCGAACCCTTTCAGAGAGGATTTGAATTCTTCCATATTTGGCTGTCTTGGCTGGGCATGACAGCTGCATGCAGCACCCCCAGTGTTCCACATCATCCTGTGGAGCACACAAACCATGCACAAGCAGCCATCCTGCTGGATCCAGACCACAGTTCAGGTTGGGTGGGGGTTTTGAAGCACATCACTTTGTTATTGACTGCTTTCTATGCCACAGTTCTGTCAATGATCACTCTCTTTACACCAAAGATACTTTATACTCTTGTATCTTCCCCAACACACTTTTCAAAAACATTTTCCTTTCTGAGCAGGGATAATGGGTACTAGATGCAGTATTCCTTGAACAGGTATGTTTCTTTTTTCCATAGTGTCATGTGACACTTTCTCTTTTGCTTTTCATGCATTTTAACAGATCCTTACATTAAGCTTTCTTAATATGGAGCTTTTGCTTGTGAAGAATTTTCTTCTGTGATTTCTATCTTCCTAGGTTTCTTCTTGAGAGACATTTGCTCATTTATAGTCTATCCATATGTATGTAAGGCTAGGACTGTTTTTCCCTGCATGCATAATGTGAAAGGCTCTTTTTTACTGTTGAATTTCATCATGGCAGTTTATCACCCAGTCATTCATTGTCAGTGAACACTGAGAAAGTAATTTTTCCCCAGCATAGCTAATGGAATTATGCATGGCTTTTGCTTTGTGGGGTGAATATCACCAGTGCTGCAGCCCTTGACCAGATGTCTCAGTTATAGCTGAATAAGTGAAGAATGCTGGAAGGAATGTGAAGTCTAATTCATTCTCAAAAGAAAGAGTCTGGTCCTGAACATATTTTATTCCTGTAAGTATTTTAAATTATGGCTTCCTTCCCTCATTTCTCTTTGATTCAACAGATGCTATGTAGCATCAGGACTACTTTGGGGAATATTTCATTCAAAGTCACCATGCACTAGTTGGTTGGATTTATTTCCATAACTTCATTCAACCACAAGGATACCACATATTTTATATTTCTCAGTATGTCAAAGTCAAGAGGCTAGATATGAAGCCTCTTTAGGTATGTAAGTCCATTTCTAGGATGAAAAAGGAAAATCAGAGGATGGAATACAGCACAAACTGGTTAGTTACATGAGATCTATGGTTCCCATCTCACACATCAGATTTATTATCTCAAAAAGGCTTTGTGGAGGAATCAAAAAGCTCCTATATTTTCACAAAACAGTGGAGCAGTAATAGGCCCGGTTTAGGGACAAGGCTGTGGTGACTGAAGTAGGTGCTGACATCAGGCAGGTAAAAAGGGAGCTGCCATGTGCTTTTAGACCAACAAAAAGGTCAATGGCTTCTTAAGTAGACCCAAGCCAGGAAGAAAGCTCAAAGGAAATCCATGTTGCTCTCTTGACCAAGTGATCCCATGTCAATAGAAAAATGTTAATTGTGATTTCTGTCCAAATTCCTTATGTCTGGCAGACAATTCAGCCTGATCATGGAACTAGAATGATAGTAGTATAAAATTAACAGGAAATATTATGATTATTAACTTTGAAAAATGTGAGGGCTATAAAAAGATCAAAGAGACAACCATCATGATTAAACCAAGACAGTTTCATCTGCCCTCAGTAGTGGGTGCATGGGCAAGCAGAAATTCAACTAGCAGAAAATGTAGTAAGGTGCAGTTCAGACCAGAAAATTATTCCATGGCTTCCAATTTTTGTATCTGCATTCAGCTATTCAAAGCATTCAGGTATTCAAAGCATTTTGTGGAATTGTCTTAACATATTTGTTTAGTCACTGATCTTTCTTCCCAGGCTAAGCAAGGTTTTTGTTCAAATTCCCTTTTATTTTTCAAATAATTTAAATATCTTCTCACAGTGGGTCATTCCTGTAAAAATTATACAGGACTGATAAATCCATATTTATCTTGTTTCCTGAGCATCTCTGCATCCATTTTTTAATGTATTCTCCATTTTTATTTTAGAGAACATTTATACGACATTTGATGCCACATGACTGTTTTCTACACCTACCATTAATTTAATTCAGAGAGGGTTGAACTCTTGAACCAGAAGTTAAGTATTCACACAGAATAGAAATGCGGGAAGCAGAAAACATATTGAAAAGCTTAACCTAATATTTTATTTTAATCAGGCCCTTTTTTCCCTCAAAGGGTAATAAAAATAATGCACACAGTCAGCAGAGTTTCATTTCCTCAGGTGATGCATGGACAGAGTATTGTATCAGGTGCTACACGGGCTGCTGTGGGAAGTGTGATCTCTTTGTCCTTTATACCTCATCAGGCAGTGAGGGAAATCTGAGTAACTTCTTGAGACACGACCTATGAGTTTTCCCCACAAGTTTTTTCTAAGGCTGAGTAAAGAGGGAGGTGTTGGCAGCCGTGGGGAAAAAGACAGCAAAAGGGGAGAGGGAGAGGAGGAAAGCTGCAATATCAAGCTCTAGAATAGGTCAGACCAGGACCCATGGTTTGCACCAATTGGCACAGGCTCCATGAACAGTCTTTGATTTTGACTATCTCCATTTTGATGAGAAATGGGTAGCAACAGGAACAATTTTGATGTAGTTACACTGCTTTGGCCAGTTTGCTTTTGTAGTTGCTGAACTACACTGTCTTGGATCAGGGAGCTGTTTTATTAAAACCAACCATGTTTGTCTGGGTGCATGTTTCAGATAGTTGTCCCTGGTTTGGGCTTGTTTTCACGTTTCATGTGAGACTTAATGTTCCCTCACCAGCTTCTCTTTGGAGCTCCCTTTGCCCTAGTCTATGGATGCCAGAAGTTTTTCATTGATAGAAAACCAGAGAACTGTGTTTATTTAGTAGGAGTGACCCATTTAGAGCAGAAGTGGGGAGCAGGGGAGAAAACACATCTGTCAGATATCAGATTATATATTCCATAGCTGAAGTATTTACATAACTTTTCAGTAGCTACCATTTAAAGAAAGAAAACCACTGATGGGCTTTTTTTTAATATATTCCTCCAAGTTTGACATGTTCACTGTGTACTGCCAGCAATCATTTTGTACTTGGAAGGCAAAGTTACTCATATCTCCACTGTAGCCCCTGTGCCAGATAGCAAGACAGAACAGGCCTCCCCCATTTTCACAATCTTGGCATTCAGCTTCCAGCAGTGCTGGGGGTTGCCCAGCCCTCCACACCCACAGGGGCCCTTGCCTCCCAGCTGGGGAGAGTGTGGGCTTGTTTCAATGCCAGTTGTGTGTTATCAGTAATGATATCTAGAAAACATTAATTTGGCCATTTTGGTTAGTTGCCCAGTAACTCAGAAGAAACTGTCCAGTATCTCCCTTTGGAGGAAAGGAAAATGTGACAACAGACAATTTCAGCATTGGCGTTTGCAGCATTCCTATCGCTGGCCAGATTTTTTCTTTACTAAGGAATTATCCAAGCAGATTTCCTTTTCTGAGCAGAAGGTGCTCAGATAAGCCTTCCCACTCTGTGGCTATTGAGCACATGTCTCAATATAGCTTTGCACTCTTTGATTGAAGCCTGAGGGTTTTCAAATGCTTCTGGAGCTTTTTTTTGCTAGCAGTCACCCTCCTTATGTTGCTCAAATTATAGCTTGGTGAAATCCACGAAGCCCACGTACCTTCCACTTGCAGTGGGATGGTGCTTGGGCCACCTGGGCCACTCTGCCATTGACAAGTGTGAGCTGAGTTTTTCACATCGGGGAAGGGCGTTTTCTATTTTTTGCTGCAAGCCAAAGCTACCAAGTGTTGTCTTTGAATGGCAGGCTGTATGCCAAATAAGAATTCACAAAAGAACCCTGTAATTAGATAATGCATTACGATCAGTGGCGGGGGGCGGAAGGGGGGGGGAAGCAGTCTGTGGAGACAATTAGCACTGTTAACTGGTTTTGATTGCCCTATTAAAGGGCAGAGTGAGACCTTTGATGTTCTTTCACAGCTGAGATGTACTAAAGCTGTGTGTAATAGCTTACATTTGAAGGCTTTGGCAAGACTTTTTTCACTCCCCATTTCTCTTCAGTCCATCAAAAAACCCCATGGTCTGGAGTTAGAGCAAACCAGCAGCTTTCCTGGAGATTTTCTTAGAAAACTTCCCTTTTGCAGAATGCTAACTTCCTCTTATTTCAGAGAGAAAGATAGCCTCCTTATGTACTTTAGGTACAATGAACAGTAGGATGGCACACAGTGGTGGGAGATGAGTGGTTTAGGAAAGAGACCGATTACATACTTTTTAAATCACCATTTGAAGTTTCTCTACACACTGATAAGTGTGTATAGCTGGTAAGTTATAGCATTTCAGCCCAACTGTACTAGAGATATCTTCCCCTGGAATTTTTTATGGTGGAAATAGTAATTTACATGAATGCTTTGTAAAATTCTTGACTTCGAAGAAATGAAATGCTGCCAGATAAATAGCGGATATTATTTGTGTGTTCTAACACTAACTTTGAACCTTCTGCTGGGAGCAGGATGTTAAGCAAAATGACCTCTGGATTTTTCTTATAATCTATTTTTTTCTACCATTTTCATTAGCTGAAAAACCCATTCTCTACATGCTGTTAGTGTCAGTCAGTTTCTTCAGACAAGTTATTGCAAATAGGCATATTGCAAGTAGGTATACATTCTTATCCCATCTGTTCAGTTATAAATACATTTTTCTCCTTTTATTTACATTTTAATATAAACACTGTGGAAATAGACTACAAGAGCACACTCTACAAAGGAACATGATTTAGAGCCCCAAAATTCCATCTTTCCAAATGCAGTGCTGCTCTGAAGGTAGCTAGATTTTGGTTACCTTTAGCTTCACTCATTTCTTACTTCAACGTCAACTCTCTTCCATCTCCAGTGCAATAATTCTGGGTTAGCAGTGTGGTACAAAAGGGTTATTTGTTATGCAGCGGCACTGGGTGTGGCTGTGCAAGGAACAAGCTGGCTGCAATCCAAATGGTCATCTGAACACAACAGCTACCCAGCTCAACACCCTTCTTGCTGACTTTATCAGCATGTCCTGTGACATTTGAGCCTCACTGTGTGTCAAGCTTGATTTCCACACCAGTTTCACAAACTAGCTGGTTTTCCACGAATTTTCCATCACCTGAGCAGACTTGAGGAGCAGTACCCCACTACAATAAGCTGAAGCTTCAAGACTGCCATGGCACCCAAATTCAGCAACTGCTAGCTAAGGCTACAGAGTCCCCAGACAGTCCTCTGCTCTGCTAATCTCAGCATGAGGTTTCTGAAATCTTTTCAGTTCCATGCAGGGTAGAACAAGTCACAGGAACAGATCTAGCTATTTTATGTCTGTGGAAAGGCAGGAACAAAGCCTAACTTTGAGTATGAAGTCAGTTGAGTCCTGTGTAGACTGAGTAGAGGTGCCATGCAAAATAGTCAAAGCTCTGCAACATAATTAGGCCTGAGAATCCGTCTTCTTTACTTGCTAACTATGCTTTTAAGCATTTTTTTCAGGTTGAAACCATTAACTTTGGCTGTACTCCATTTTTTCAGGCTGTACACTATTTCACTAGATTCCTTTCACATGTGGTTTAACAACACCCCCACAGCAGCTCTAGGTGCTGAAGAAATCAGGAAGTGGAACAGCACAAACAAGGGTGGTCACTGTGAGGGAGGGAACACTTGCAAGAGGTCTTATGCGGAGGCAGATGCCAGGCAAATATAATTTCCTCTTAACTTATTTCAAGAAAAAATAAAAATAACAGCTTTAAAATCAGAGCATTGTATAGCCTAGCTGAACTTACCAGCTTCACCAGTTCTTATTTCCAGTGGTCTCCATACTTTTGTTAATGGGTATGCAAGCAACCAGCGCTTTTATAGAGAGTTATGTTCTCATGAGCCATGTGACATCCACCTATGCCCTTTATGTACAAGCATATATATGCCACATAGGTAGTACTTTTTTTGCAAGACCTTCCTCAGCTAGGTTTATACAGAACCAGGGGATTACTGTTCATGCCATGGTTAGTCTAATAAAGCAATACTTCAGACTGCTAGGTCATTCACTAAGAAATGTGAATTAAAAGTGATCTTGAGAAGACACATTTTTCTCTGGGTTAAATTCTCTCATTCTCTTCTGAGAAAAAAAGGTTGTGGAGGAAGGAAGGAGGCAGGGAGTAAATGCACAGACACATATGGTGGGAGGAAACATGCTGATGCAGACAGAGCTGTGGTTGCTGCTATGTCACCATGGTCAATGGCTCTCCAAGCTCTATGCAGACTTCTGCAGAATAGCCGACCTGCCTGTTTGAAAGAACATGGGGCCAGGCAAGGTCCACAGTTTGCAAAAGGGCCATGGGCTGTTTTCAGAAGGCCTGGTTTAGGTGCCAATTGATAATTAAGAAGTCCAGAACCAGCTAATGATACTGTGGTCATGCTCTACCAGTCATCCAAGAAAAGACAAGATGTAGACTCAGAAATAATAATAACTTTAAAAATTACTAGCAAAGCCCTTGGTTATGGCTGGGCAGCAAACCATGAGAGGAATTCATTCCTCTGTGGAATCAGCAACTGCTCTTCTCTGCTGGGCAGGAAGGAGCCATGCTTCAGCAACTCTAGATAATAGTAACGGGGTGTCAGCATCATGCATTGTTCTCTCAAGCTAAAATACTCCAGCTGCTGTGGTGACTCTAGATCAGCTCTTAACTGTCTAGATACAGAAATCAGAAAGACAGAAGTCAGTTCAAAAATCAGTTGGGTCCTGAGAGGTTTTTCAAAGGTGCTTGAGACCACTGATGGATGATGAGAGAGACACAGAAAACAATTGACTTTCCAGGGCAATTTTGTTTGAGTCCTGCAGAGTTAGCACGGGGAAATTACATTTAAAATTTAAATTAAAAAGTAAGTGAAAAGCTTGAAAAATCTAAATCTACATGCAAATGTAAACCTATAAATATAGATTACATATATACAATCCTTTAGGAGCTAACCAATGAGGTTACTGAACCAGTCTCAGCAGCAGTGGCAAAACCTGGGTTTATGTGTCTTCCCCATTTTGTTACGGTTGAAGACCTTTAGGCCAGATGTCACCACTGTTGCTAGCATTGAGTTGTCTGTCACTTCAGCTATGGTCTCACTGAAAATTATCAGAAACACAGTGAAAGCAAACATCTCATTGTTTTTTTGCTAAGGAGTTCCCCTAGAGACAACCAATAAAAGCAAAATTGCTTCTGCATTTAAATATGATAGAAGATATTTGTCTACTCTTAAGTTTTTGGCTTTGATTTTCTATATGTTGACTACCAATTGATATATATACAGCTCACAAACTTGGTTTCACTCTCAGAGTTGGAGTGTGCTGCATTTTTCTTGTGGTAAGGCTTACTACCTTATTTGTCTGCAGGAAAGAAAGGAAGATCGGCACCTGCAAGCCTGCCTCTGAATTGGCAAAGTGTTAAAAACAATTAGGCAATTAATTGACTTTTCCAAGAAGAACAATGGAATTTCTGCCATCTGCATAAGAAATTAGTTTTAAATTTGATCTCTTGTGTCTAACCTAGCACAGAACAGATTAAGAGAGCCTTCGATTATCTGATGGGTGGAAGTTGGGGTAACCTGTCAGAGGAAGCTGGAAGTTATGGAAACGCAAAATCTGCTGAGACATGGCATGAAGGCAAGACCAAATTGAAAGAGGAAGTGAGAGAATGCAGAAACTTTGCCACCTTCCCATACAGCTAGTACTTCTGGGACTAGGACGCTGAAGTGGCACTGATTTTTTGTGCCTCTCATGTGCTATCTGCGTGCGAAGTGAAAACAGCTCAGACAGCTGCTTTACACAGTCTGAACAGTCCTGCATCAGCCACCCTGTGCTGCCTGGAGAGCAGGCTAAACGACAGGTTTGGCACAGTGTGTCTCTGCAACCAGTCCTCTTCAGAGGCCTGGGCTTGGCACAGAGGCTCCCAAAGGGCAGCAGGTCAGCAGGATGCTGTGACAGGGGCCAGAGCTGGCAACCCATGCAAAAGCCCTCCAATGTCTAGGATCTGCTAAAGCAGATTGGCCTAAAGATACTAGTCTGAATACAGTCATGTGGAATAGCTAGTCTGGCCTGAGACAGAGTTTTTTCAGTCTCTGAGAGCAACCCTGCCTGGTAATGAGGTTGGGCTGGGCACAGCTGCTTGCAACCCATGGTTTTGCATTGCAACTACCCCCAGGTTTCATCTTTGGTGGGGACATGGCCATGGCAGGCAAGACAGGCAACACAAGACAGTTGCTCTGCAGAGTTAGAAGGGGCCAGGAAACCCTTGGCATTTACTTACATTATTCAGCATCTCTCTCTGCCAGGACACAAAGAAAATCTACAATGACAATGAGTGAAGGGCTGGTTCTGTTTTCCACTCCTTGAGATGCACACCCTGTACGCATTTGTGCATGTGTTGGAGCTCCCGCCAGGAGCCCTGCTATCTTCCTCAAAAAACCTGCATGCCTGCAGCATGGCTCCTGGTCTTGCATGGCTGAAAAGGCACCAGTGTGCTTTCATTCACTGGGAGCACAGCCAAGGGAGGCTGCTTCAGGCACAGACCCTGATCACAGGGTTTTCTTATGTCCTCTTGCTCCACTCTTGCTGTTTGCATTAATTTCTTGCTTTATTTCCATTCATGTAAGGGGGCAAGTATATCCATTGACAGCCTGCTCCTGTAGCAGTGGCACTAACAGCACATCTGGTTAGCAGTACAAGGCAATTGTTCCTTATTGTTTTATTGTAGATAAGACAAAGTGAAACATAGCCCTTCACCTAAGCTGTTTCTTAAAGTGAACAAATGCAAAGTGTATAGGCATTTTCTGCATGATCAGAACTCTTTCTGTTGCTACTTTTTGACTCTTCTGCTCCTTGTTTTTAATTACCCTCTTGAATTCCTGCATTCTGAAGATCATATCCTGTTACACTCACTGTGGTCTGATGTGAAGTGGTGACTTCTGTGTCAGTGAGAACACCAGTGAGAGCAGACTGCCCATGTTCATAGCATTTCTCACTGCTCTAGACCCAAGACATAGCCAACTCTACACAGAAGTGTGCTGTGAGGCTCTGACCCAGCATGGTGTGATGTAGAGAGGAAGATCTCTTTAAATGGGAAATACCACTCCATCTGCCACAGGTATGAAAAGCAAAACATGGTGCTGTATGTTCAGTTACATAGAATAATATCCCCCAAGGCAAACCACAGAGAGCCTGGACCACGTATCAGCAGATGTCTGTTTGTTCCTGACAAATGAGGCTGGCATGGCTCTGGTGCTGTGCTAGCACACAACAAGAAGGGCTTCTACAAGTCATCAGCATCAAAAAGACTGGGAAAAATGTTATGCCACTGCTGAAGCAGATGGGTGTCCTGGTAACAGAAGACACAGAGAAGGCAGAATTACAGAATTCCTTCTTTGCTGCAGTCATCACTGATGAGGAAGACTCTCAGAAGACCCATACTTCAGAGGCAAGAGAAGAAAGCTGGAGAAAGGAACACTTCCCCTTGGTGGTTGAGGGTTGGGTTAGACATGACTAGACAGACTTCTTAACACATGTAAATCCACAGGCCCTGATGAGACACACCCACAGGTGCTGAGGGAGCTGGCAGATG
>VYZP01026538.1:8560-18818 GCA_013400635.1 Hypocryptadius cinnamomeus
GGCTGCTCCTGCTGCCTGGCGGCGGCGCTGCCGCTGCTGCTGCTGCTGCTGCCCGCCGGGTGCCCGGTGCGGGCGCAGAACGACACGGAGCCCATCGTCCTGGAGGGGAAGTGCCTGGTGGTCTGCGACTCCAGCCCCTCTGCCGACGGCGCCATCACCTCCTCCCTGGGGATCTCGGTGCGCTCGGGCAGCGCCAAGGTGGCCTTCTCGGCCACCCGCAGCACCAACCACGAGCCCTCCGAGATGAGCAANGGAGCGGGAACCGGGACCGGGAGAGGGACCAGGAACCGGGGCCGGGAGAGCAGCCGGGAGCTAGCCTTGGAACGGGAGCGGGCTTGGGAACGGGTTCGGTTCGGGAGCGGGGCGGGGCGGGGAGCAAGTCCTAGAGTCCTGAAGCGGGTCAGGGAGCGGGTCACGGTTCGGGAGAGTGTCTGGGAACAGGCCAGGAATCAGGACGCCAAGGGGAAGAAATGTATTAATAAAAGGGGAGCCGCCGCCGAACTCTGGGCGCCGAGGTGCGTGGGTATGAGTGTGGGAATGGGGCCTTGCGGTGTGCGGGGCACAGCCTTACGGCTCGAAGTGCCCCGAAACAACGTGTCTTTTTTAGTGATTATTGTTGTCAGAATCAAAGTCTGTGAATTCCAAATAGCTCCCAATGAGCGATGCTGCGTGGTTCGGCCGCAGCGGCGGCCGGGGAGCACTAACTTGTCGGTGGCATGTTGGAACGGGCGTCTTAGCACGACGGGTTCAAGTAGAAATAATGGTGAGGGGGAGGGGGAGCGAGGTGGCACAGCTCTTCCCTGCCTCCAGTGACACCGGAGAGGCCGTCCCAGTGGGAACATCGCGGCTTGTCGCTGCTGCTCGCGATGTGTCGGGGTGCGGCTCCAAGGCGCAGGGGCGCCTGGCTGAGGCAAGGACTGGGGTGCAGCATCGCCGGCGGTGCTGTGGCAGCACTCCGCTCTGGTCCCGGTGTCTGAATCCCTGACGGGTGCCTGTGAGTGTGTGTGCGTGTGCGTGTGTGCCGGAGAAGAGGGGAGGAGGGAGGAAGAGGGGTGGTGGTGGTAGCGGCTGGCGGGAGGGGGATGATTATTGGCAATGGGCGGGAGAGAAAGAGGCGACTCCTGTTTCCTTTTCTTTCTGCCAGCGCAATCTCGGCTCATTTTCTCTAAGCTATACAAGTTCACGGACGAGCTATCTAGCCAACCCGCCTCTCCTGTCATGGACCTCCCAGGTAAAAAAGCCGTTCTCCTCCCCGCCGGCTGTTCTTTTCTCAAAATATCATTTTAAATGATGGCAAGAGTAAGGTGCGGGGTTAGGGCAACCGTAGAGATGCCTCTGGGCAAGTGTAGGGGCGATCTCCCAGGAGCGAGATCACCGGGCGTTCTGGTGAACGGGAAAAACTGAGATGCAACTTCAGAGGGAGAAGCCGGGTGAGGCTTTGACTCCTGCGATATGTGTGCATGCCGGGGTGGGAACCGGGGGATATCTGAGCCAGCTGCCTCCTTCTCGCGAGTTTAGGGAGTTACCGGGGTCGGCAGCAGTGGTGGTAGCCTGGCCTGGGGCACGGAAGGTTGGGAAGTACAAATCGGTGCCCGAGTGCGGCAGCCCCCGGGTGGGGAGAAGGGCGGCGGCGACTTCCAGAGCCCCGCCGGGGCGGGAGCGCGGGGTTCGGGCTGCCCCGGCCGCCAGCGAACTCTACAGATAGCAGGGCAGCTCCATCGAGGGGAGAGAGGACGCGATACTTGTAAAAGAATAAAATCTCCTTCCGTGTTGTCTGGGGCGTTAGGAGACGGATGCAAACCAGGCTCGCAGATGTAGTTAATAGTGGGTCTGTGGGAAGAAGTGTAGCTGGGTTTTGGAGACCCCATTGGTTGTGGAGCAGGAAAGGGACTGCCCGAGACGCTCTCTGGATGCTCCGCCGGGGGTTTGGGGATGCAGCGCTGCCCCCTCCTCTCCCCTCGGAGTACGGCAGGCTGCTGAGGAACCGGCGAAAGAGGGAACACCGGGCAGCCAGGTGTCTCCCAGACCTGTTGTACTCGCTGGGGCGCCGGGGGCGGGGAGGGGCAGCCCGCCGGGCGGCGCGGTGCCGGCTCCCGCCTGCCCGCTGCTGTGCTTCACCGCCGCCTTTCCCCTTGGCAGGCTGCTGCGTGCCGCCCGCCCTCTGAGAAGGCTCCTTCGCCCCGCGCAGAGGAGGAGGCGGAGGAGGAGAAGAAGGGGAGGAAGGCGCGGCCGCAGCCGCCGCNCGCACCATGACCATCTACTTCGACCAGGTCAGGCGCCGCCTGCTTCGCCTTCGCTACCCCTTGTCCCCTCGCCCTGCGCGGGCATCCCCCGCCCCTGCCTCCCCCTGGCTGCACGCGTGTTCTCCTCCTGGCTCCCGTTCCATCTTCTAATCCCGACCCACCCGCTCAATAGCAACTTCAAGCCTCAACGGCCCAGAAAGACTTCGGAAAGTTCTTTTAGGTAGCTGCGGGGCTTTCCTAGGGTGGTACCGGGGGTGAACAAGCTGGCTTCTTGTCCAAGCTTGTTCTGGTCACAATCGCTAGTACGGAAAGAGCTTTAAAGTGACAGTCTGTGCCTCGGACGCGTACGGGGGCGCCTTGCAGCCAAGGATTGCCTCGGCCAGCCAGGAACGACCCGGGGGAAGGGTGCGCATCCCTCCTTCGGTGCAAATTCATAGAGGCACCGATGAGGAGTCGCCGGATCCGCCTGATCGGAGCGCATTTGGCAATGTCACAGCATCTCTCAGAGGGAGGGAGGGATGAGGAAGAAGAGGGTGTTTCCCGCGTTATCAGACGAGGCAAACGGTGTTCCCGGCGAGCTATATGGGAATGGTGTTATCCCGCACAGCATAAGCCGGGCAGAGCAGCGAACAGCCTGCTCTGTTTGTCCTGCCCCTGCCTCGTCGCACCGCTCCCCTCCCGGAGACCAAACCCAGTCCATCCACTTTATTTTTGCGGTGAAAATTAATTTTTTCATACCGCTTCTGACTCCTGAAGTAGTATTGCAGAGTCAGCCAAAATTAGCATACCAGACTGTTTTCTCTGGTCTTGTTTGTTTATCGGTTTTTTTTGGGTTATTTGTTTGGGTTTTTTACCTGTCTGGTTGTCATTTATCTGTCTACCTGTCCTTCCTAATGAGTTTGCACAGCCATTTGTCGCATATAAGATCTCATAAAATTAGATCAGTAGAAAAAGAACCAAAACAACAAAATTCAACCCCCCCAATTCGCTAAATATATAGCATATTTTAGATGCTTTTCCCGGCAATGTGCAGTTCCTAGGAGTTTGAAGGCGTTTTCTCGGTGCTCCCACAATAAGGCTTTTTTAAACCATTTTTTTTTGTTCCTTTTTTGGGGAGAAACTGTAGACTTTGGCTGTTTGGGAGGAAAGGCTTGGGATTTGGATGGTGGGAGCGATGGTATTTTTTAGGTTTTTTTTCCTCCTGGTTTGCATTTTTTCATTAAAGCAGAGTTTTAGCCCGCAAACTGAGCGTGACGGGCGGAGCAGCCGGCTCGGGCACACCCGCTCGCCGGACGGCATCGCCACCGAGCCGCAGGTTCTTCTCTGCCCGTCGCCCGTGCCTTTTGAGCCAAACCCTGCTCCTCGTCACAGGAGCCTGGACAAGGCGCCAGAGGACGAGCCGAGGCCAGGTCTCTGTCAGATCGGTGGGATCGGCAGGGTGCGGCCGCCGCTTCCGAACGAGGCTTTGCACATCTGCCGGAGTGCTCAACTCTTCCTCTCTTTTTTTTTTTTTGCTTTGTTTTGTTTCAAAAAAACATTGAAATATATGAAAAATTAAGGTTATTGCCGGGAAGGAGGAGCAGGCCCACCACAGCCTGCTGAGGAGCGTGTGGGCCAAGTGGCACAGCCCTCCAGAGGGACAGACAGACACGAGCTGGCAGATGTTGCTGTTGCTGAGCATCCTCTTTCCTCCTTTGCCCCTCTCTGTAGTGCAGTTTTAGTTCTATACCCTATTAAACTCGAGGCCAGCTCTGATTTCTATAGTGCTATCTAAAAAACATACATTTCCATTATGAGCTAATGACTTTTGGTATTTCTTCCTACCTTTTTCCCCCTCCCTCCTTCCCTCCACTTCACACTCCTCCCCCTCCTCCTTCTGCCACCTTTGCTTTATTGACAGCTCAGTGTGGACATTTGCACTTCATTTAACAGGCTTTGGAGATAATTTTTGTGTAACGAAATTTCTTTATTAACTCTGATGCCTTTTAAATGCCTCTGTAACTTGACTCCATTCCCCTGCCATGCACTTTTAATTGTGCTGCAAATGCCATTTTGACTATGCTTTATGTTGGTCATTGAGCTCATGTCTGATTTTTCCTGGTGCTTCTCTAAGGTGGAGTCTGATTTCTCTGATTTTTCTCTTTCTCTCTCTCCTCTTCTTTGTTCTGTTTTATTTGCTTACATTCCAGGTATTAGTTAATATTGGCAACCATTTTGATCTTACTTCCAGTATATTTGTAGCACCAAGAAAAGGGATATATAGTTTCAGTTTCCACGTGGTCAAGGTCTATAACAGACAAACCATCCAGGTGGGTTCTAATTGAAAGAAGATGCTGTCCTTTCTTTCATTTTCTTTTCTTTTCTTTTTTTTTTCTTCAAATGCTCATTTCTAGGCTCATATTAAAAAAAAAACAAACCAAAAAAACACCAAAAAAACCACCACAGAAGTTGAAGAATGATTGTGGGTTATTTTTAAAGGGGTCTGTATACATGACAGAAATCACACATTGTCTATTTCCTTAACTTAATTCGACCTAGATTCTGACCTGTACAAAAGTTTAGTGATGTGTACAGGGCAAAAAAATCATTTAGAGTATTGAGAAAACTCAGATTCTGTCTCTTTGCACTTTTTAGGTAAGTTTAATGCAAAACGGCTACCCAGTGATTTCAGCTTTTGCAGGGGATCAGGACGTCACCAGAGAAGCAGCCAGCAATGGGGTCTTGCTCCTCATGGAAAGAGAAGACAAAGTGCATCTCAAACTGGAAAGGGGTAACCTCATGGGAGGGTGGAAATATTCAACCTTTTCCGGCTTCTTAGTCTTTCCACTATAAAAGAAGGCCAAATAGGAGACAGATCCATGAGCCGGAGCAAGGATTCAATTGTTAATGACACCCTGAACTTGGCAGCACATGACAATATTTTCAGTCACCCCGTCAGACTGTCACAGTAGAAGAATGATAACCTTCTAAACTCCAACATTTGCTTTGAATATTGACAATTCCTTGGAACCTGCGCCTCTAATTAGTTTTAGACGACAGTGATCTTTAGGAGAAATGAAATTATCGACCTGAGCAATTTGTACCTGTGATTGTAAAGTCAATTTTGGATTTTATTGTTGGGATCATTGACTTTCTTATTCTTTTTAATTTTTTCCTCTCTTTCATTTTTTTTCTCTTTTTCTTTCTCTTGTTGTTGTCCCAATGAAAAAAATAACTCGGACCACAGAATCACTTTGTTAAAGGCTCACTCCAGAGCCAGAAGAATGGAGTGTTCAGCCCAATGAGGTGTTCTTCCATGCTTTATTTCTTTGTGTTGTATAGCCTTAAGGAAAAAAAGAAAAAAAAAAAACAGAAAAGAAAAAAAAAAAAAAAAGAATGGCTTCAGTCTCAGTCCTGTATTTTTCTGGGGGAGGGTGATTCTGGACATTACTGTGTCAAGAAGTGCTTTATCCAGTGAAGCAAAATTTGCACGATTGGAACCTTATTTGTGTTGTTCGTGTTTTTCATCAACTTTTTATTTTTCCTGATTTTTGTTTGTGTGTGCTAGAAATGTAAGCTGTATTGATCAATAAGACAAAACAAAGCACATATATACCCTGTAGCTCTAAGTAAAGCTAACCAGTGAACAATTTCTGTCTGCACTTTCCAGCTGATCTTTATAGACCTATTTAGAGAGAGAGAAAGAGAGAGAAAGAGTGAGAGAGCTACATGATCCTTCAATTACAATCTGGAAACTGGTAAAGGAACTGACATTTCTGAATTGTCCTAACATTTCTAGAAGCAACAGTGGAGGCTTTGAATATCTTCTCTGACCATACCCTAAAATATATACTTTCTTTGCATTACCATGTTTTGGGTGGTTTTATCTGATATTTATTTGATATATTTGTCCACTAATGCTTGAGTACACATTGTGGGAGCACAGAGAGATGGCAGAGCAAATTTTTCCTCTTCCAAATTGAGTAAAACCGTCTCTACTTGAGCTGTGCGTGGCAAGTATTGGAGGAGTAGACACAAGCATCTTTGACAGACTGAGGGAGAGGGGCCTCAGAGGGAGAGGGGCCTCAGAGGGTCAACAAATGCTCCAGAAGTTGGCACAGGTGCCATGTGTATATTCGCTGCGTCTGCTCTTCCCAACACAAATGGCCTCAAAGTTCTAGGGGTGGACTGACATCGATATTGAACGCTGAGAAAATTATTATCCCAATCAACAAGAGGTAGACTATCAGGCCAATGTCAATCGTATCCTTTTGCCTCGTTCTCAATAAACAGGTCCTGTTTCTTCAGTTTTTAAGGTCTTTTTTTTAGTTTGGTGGGGTTTTTTGGTTTTTTAAAGTGGTGTACAAAACTATATGCTGAGGAAAATCTCGCTTGAGGAGATCCAGAAGGAATGTTTATTTTATAGAATTTTTATCAAAATTTATTTAATTTTAAATGTGTCATTTTACTATGAGTCCCCTAAGGGTAGATCTGCATAAGGATTTATTTTTGTCAAATTTACTCCTCTGCCACAAGCAAATATAATGGAAAGGCATTTTCAGGAAAATGGTGGTAATAACTACATTGTATTTCAAAATTATGGTGGACGTGTCATTTTCATTGTAAATTTATCATTCAAGGGACAAAATTAAAGTCATATATTCTTAAAAAATCCTTATCTGTGTTGCTTATATACCTCAAATGATTAAAATATAAGCCAATTTAATATTTAACATTTTTGTGTGTTTTCACCATTGATGTGGTTTGTTTGCTTTGCTGTTTCACTTTGCCAGTTACTTAATTAATTAGTTTCAGGTTGTTGGTTTTTTTAATGGGTTACATTTTCTAGTTCCTCTTTGTGCTTTGGCATGATGGCAATGTTTCTAGTTGCAAAATATCACAGGGCTAAGTTTAAGTACATGAAATAAAACCTGAGTCAGCAGTAACCTTTTTCTATTAAAATACAATAAATACAGTTGTCTTAATGGTAGACATTGTAAAACTACTTCTTGTGTTTATAACCCGATTGTGTCACTCAAGGAAACAGAAACTGAAGTGGGTTCAAACTCCCAAGTTTTTAGTTTCTACTATATTTTTAATTTAAAATAAAAATACTTAGTCAAAATAATTTAAAATAAGAATTACTCAGTTTTGTTTTAAAATTCTGCCTACCATAATCATATTCTGTTTTCCCATTTATTTCAGCTTATTTGGCTTGAAGAAGTCAATGACATCTTAGTTCTGGCTCTCTCCTAAAATAAATGTGGCCAATGACAATGTTTTCCTTGGATCTGTCCTTGGAAGTTTCTTAGGCCACTGAAGCTGCATAATCTGAATATCTCACTTCATGTGTTCAAGCTCAGTAATCTTGAACATGTTTTTTTTATAAATATGTTTATATGATAACCAATCTTCTGAATTTAAAAAAGTTATTTCATACAATTCCACTTTCCCTTTGCTACTATTTTGTCCTTCATGTCAAGCTATAGAGTTAGGACTCTTATATAAACATTTAAAATAAATGGAAAATGTGGACTAAATTCTTATTGTACACTAATTGCAATCATGATTTTTAAATTTTTTTTATGTTCTTTGCAATATTTATTACCTTTTCCCTTTTAATTTTGCATCTGGGTTTGAGAACATGCAATCTACTTGCTATTGGAAATGGTAGAAATTTTGATGTATTCATAAGGTGTGGATATCATGGTATATTTTATGTTGGAGGGGAAAAATGCACAACCACAGCATTGGAGATTGCAGGAAATATTAAGTGAGAACAATTAAAGGAGCCTCCCAGTACATTAAGAGGAGGCTTATAGAAAATAATTTATATTAATAGATAGTTTGGGTAACATTCAGGTTTGGTTTAAATTCAATGTTGAGGGGCACCACAAGAGTTAGAAGTGTAAAACACGTGGTAGTGAAGTAGACCAGTGGCACCATAATGACTGGTTCCTGTGGGAGCAATAGCACAAGACCCCTTCCAACAGCTTTCAGGCTTTCTCATAAGCTGCTGTGTAAAAGTTGTAACATATTCCTACGAAACTACTGTCTGTTTGACTGCTTCCCTTCCAGGGAACAATCTGTACCCGGGTGTGGTTGGTGTTCACTGTTTTAGTACTTCTTCAGCCTACTTACGGCAGGGTAGAAGCCAGGAGCTGAATTAGGAGCGATAAATTCTCATCATATATATCTCTGCCTTCCTCTGAGTTTTATACCCATGGTTTGAACACAGTCTTGCCAGAGAGCCTGTGTGCTCTCACCTCCCCCTGAGACAGTGGGTGTGATGGATGTGTGGTGTATCTCATTACTGGTCAGCATCTTGCAAGCTGGATCTGTGGGAGGAGGAGAGAGACAGGACATGAAACTAAGGAGTTGTTTAGAAGTTACATTGTGTTTGTCAGCTGCGACTTTTTTAACTTTTAAAGAGAACATTTTGTTTTTATTGACAAAATTTGTCTCTTGGACAATCTGTCAAAGTAGAAGATAGGCTAAAAGGGCTTGTTTACTGGTGGCTTTATTCAGAAATAGCTGAAAGTGGTTTCATGTCCTTCTAATGTAACATTGGTTTCTGGGATAGGCAGAGTCACAGGTAGAATTGTTTAAAAATAGCTTATATGATTAATAGTCTACTTCGATCCAGGAAAACTTTCTAGTATTAATGAACACTCAAAAAACATTGCCATTAATATACTTCATTTTCATGTGTAATGACTTGTCATTAAGAAGTTATATGTAACTAAAGAAATACAATCAATTCCCCTGTTTTAATATATTGTTGAAAGGCCAAGGCATGTTTTTGAGTCATTGCATAGTTTCTGGATTTGGAACCACTTACTGTCTTGAACAATTGTTCCAGGATCATTTATCATGAGGAGTCATGCCCAATTTTCAATCACGGTAATAAACTATTATACACTGTAAAATACTCATTTTCTTAGTAGAGTGGCTTCTTTTATTTGACATGATTTCACCTGTCAGAATGCTTAAAATAGAACTTTATGATTCCTGGCCACCTGTTAATTAAGTCGCATTTGGAGTTTATAAGTTCCAGAAAGTTTTTGATATCCATCGTGAGTGTAGTTAGACACAGACTAGGTGGCTGGGCAGATGATAGGCAAGCATTTAGACCAGCTGTTTATATAATCAAGTATCGGTAAAATTCAAGTGTTCCATAGTGAAGTAAATACGTCGTCATTTCAGCTAAGAGGCTGATCTTGCTTGTCTCACTTCAGTAATGTCCATTCCTCTTATGAATGTACTTGAGTTCCTTTTAACATTTACACCAACTCTGAATGTTACCTAATCAATTTATTTACATTTATTACTTTATATAAGCTTACTCTTAATGTGCTGGGAAGCTCTTTTAATAGTTCTCACATCATAATCCCTGTTGCAATCTATAGAGGTTCTGTTCCTCCTCTAAAAAAATATATCAGGATATCTGCACATTATAAGTATACCAAAATGTCTACTGTTCCCAATAGCAAGTGAGTGGAGCTCATGAAAAACATCAGTACCATTGAGATTGAATCGTATGGTTTGGGTTTGGTCATGATCTACCATTATGTTCATTTAAAAACCAGTGACAGTAATCAGTGCAAACCCTTAGTTAACACGACTATTATTGGGTGTTGAGGTATTTCAACACTAATCATACTTCTGATAATATAAGTAAAGGTCTACAAATATATTTTGAATGCATGTTTTAAATCGATCCCCAAGCTAGTAATGTTTATGGCCTTAAATAATCATGATCTACTTTTTCTTATTTCCTACTGCCAATAAAATTTCCTACTGCCAATAAAACACTAATTGTACTTAATGCTATTTGAGTGTCATAATGAAAATACACTTCACATACCAATTTTATCTAAAATCTCCTGTTTCTTAGCTCATATAGCTTAACCTATTTAGTGAATCATCTCTGCTATTCATCAGCAAAATAAAGTTGCCTAACTTGCTGGTTCCCTGCAGATCACATATAACAGATGGTATAAATAATGACATAGCAAAACACTGAGAAGCAAATA
>VYZP01026538.1:18888-34585 GCA_013400635.1 Hypocryptadius cinnamomeus
TGCATCAACAGAAATTCAGGTTTTATTGACAAATGCTCCAAAACTCATAAAATATCAAAGTTAAGTTTTTAAACTAATCTTTCTGACTGATAGCACTTCAACTGTAATAATATAGTGTTATTTTTGCTATGGGAATAAAAAAGAATTTAAATTGTTTTGTGAAATCAGCTGTATTAAAAGACCCTTGCTCAGCATATTGATATATTCAGTGCTATAAATTTGATCAAAATCTAAGTTCATCAATTAGTAATTAGTAGTTATCATGAGACATTGTTATTTCTGCTGATATAGTTAAATTAATTAAAACTAATTCTTTGAAATGCTTTTAGTTTTCAGTGTGTGACTATACACAAAAGTGCACACACACATATGTATATGTACACATGCATGTAAAATACATTTTTAGCTAGGAATGGATTGACAGCTGTTTTTTTTTTTCATATGCAGTTTGACCTTCCTTTCTCTGAAGCATTGCCTCAACAAATTGATTTTTATTTTATTTGTTGTCATTCTATACCTAAAGCTGCTTATCTTTGCTTACATATAAGACTACCCAGAGTAATAGCAAATAGCAGTATATATGTCAATGTTTAAGAGCTGCCACAGTTTAGGTAATATTAGGGCAAAGTGAGGAATGCAGTTATTAATAAAAGACTTAAGTACCTCAAGTTCTGTAGAAAGCTTTTGTGATGAGTAAAACTTTAGTTTTACTAAAGTGGGGATTGCTGTGTGGGAATTGCTTCAAAAAGACATACAGGGAGACCACAGCTGGAGGTTCAGTTTGTCCTTCTGTTGACACCAGATGGGAAATTTTGGTGCTCTTTAAAACTGAAAGCAAACATGTCCCTACACTTAGTTTAGCACTAGTAATCCTTAATCCTTATATGCTGATTTAATTTTGATTGTGTTAATTTACGTCTAGAGAGATGCATTACATTGTCACATATCAGAACTAGGGGTTCAGAGACTACAGTGGACAAAGGAAAAAGGGTTCTCCAAATTTTTTTCACTAGAAGAAATAACTTATCACAGAATATATGTTGCTCCTAAAGACTTTTGTGACAGTGAAAATATGGAAGGCATTACTTGAAAAAGAATCTTTCATATTCTAATTTATTGTTACTGACAGCAGAGTTTTCTCAGCCCTGTTTGTAGTAGTATGACTGGGACTATTTTAGGATGGAGTTTAAATGGATATAGCTAGACCTTCTAACAGCTGGCTTCTTCCCTATCTGAAGTTTTCTGTAGAGCTATGTGTTCTCATAAGAACTTATACTCTCTCGAGATGAAACTGTCCTTTAACCCTGACTGTCAATTAAATCCAGATTTACTTAATTATTTCACCTGGATAAGGAAAGCATCCATTATTCTGCTTCTTTGCAATGGCTCTATTGTTTTCTTATACCACATGGACTGTGCTAAAAATATCCAGTAGAAAAAAGAAGATTCCCACTACACTTGCCTCCCTAAGACATGGTAATTTCTCTTCTCTTGCCCTCTGTTGCCCTTTCATGCATATTTGAAATGCTTCTGATGTTGAATTTTTTGAGTATTGCTTAAAATAATGCTTTTCCAACTGTGTGAAATCTTGTTCATACAAAATTATGACAGCTTTAGTTGACTGCTCACACATTATTCTCCCTCTGTTATGCAACCAGAACTCTTTAACAGGAGAACCCCATCTGATTGAGGAAAAATATAACTATGAATAAATAAATAAATAGTGGGAGAGATGTATAAGAATCTGTGATTTTTTGGTCAATATTTTGATCCCATTCAGTCTGTTCTCCCTGAATGATTGAGCAATCAAGTGACTTGGTACCTCTCTTTTTTAAATAATCCAGGCATATTGGGAATCTTCCCTTTTACAGCCTGTTTGAAAATTATAGACCCTCTTGTATAGGTGTTAGGGTATTGGTTAAAAATAACAAATGAGATCTTCAAGTACCTGTGTGATCCCTTAACACGAACACCTTGTGACAAAGAACAGTCTGTAGAAAGGGAAGAAGCCCTTCCAAAAAAACAGGAAGAGTCGCTAATTATTCTTTGCACAAATACAAACCTCAAAATCATCCTGGGACGTGTGCATGTACATATAAGAACCATAGTTATAATGGACAGGCATTGCATGTAAAACATTTTCCCAGAGTGTTTCACTTTCATGGAAGCAAAAAAAAAAAAAGATGAGAAAATACATATGCAATTTTGATGGGATTAAAGATGCCCATGCAATTAGTGATTGGACCAAAATATTTATTAAGGACAGTGGCTCAATGGAGATATATTACACAGTGTATTGCACTCTAGCATGGAATGATGCATTATAAAATAAATACCTAAGCTATTCCTGTGAAAAATTTACAAAATTATCTTTACAGAGCTATGAAAGTCAGAGATCAGATTGCAGTTAGTACAATTCAGACCACTGGACTATAAAAAGTGAGATAAACGTTTTATAAATATTTCTGTACATTTCCCTTACCGTCAGTCGAGAAGTAGCTTACCTCTTGAAAACAAAAATGGAATCCACATACACTATAAAACATAATTCAGTTTTTACTGAGAGGAAAAAAGGCTTGATTATTCGGCTTCATGTCCCCATCCTCCCTAAGATATTTTCCTGTTACTTGCTTTTTATGTGTGCACTAATGTTTTTCAGAGCTTCAAATGTTATGTCTGAACTAAATAATTGACAGATGATTTGCAAGTGTACTTTAACATGTTGAACCCATGAAGGACAGGTTTTCTTACCATACCACTGATCACCAGATTTTGTGAAAATAAGGCTATATTGGGTCTGTCTGAGACAGAGTTCATTTCCCCATAGCAGGACTCACAGTGCTATGTTTTGCACTGATATTTATAAAGGTGTTGATAACACACCAGTGTTTTGGCTGCTGCTGAGTAGCACTGGCGCAGCATCAGCACTCTCTCTCCATCATTCTCCCCCACCAACAGAAGGCTGGGGTTGGGCAGTATCTTGGGAGGGGACACAACCAGGACAGCTGACCCAAACTGACAAAAGGGATATTCCAAAGCATATGAAATCAGCTCAGATATAAAAGCAAAAATAAGAGGAGGAATAAAGTGACATTTGTTATTTGCAACATAGCCTTCCAGAGTAACTACTAGGCATGCTGAAGACCTGCTCCTGGCAGGCAACTGGACATCATTTGCTGATGGGAAGTACAGAATAAAATCTTTGTTGGTTTTTTTTTTTTTGCTTGTGCACACAGAGCCTTTTGCTTTTGTAAATGGTCTTATCTCAACCCATGAGAATTCTTTCTATTTCATTTTCTCTCTCCTGACCACCTGAGGAGGGAGAATGCTAGAGCCCCTTAGTGGGCGCCTGGCATTCAGCCAAGGTCAAGCCACCACATAAGGCTTAAAGTGTCTACATCATGATTAGAAAGAGCCAGGCTCAGGACATCTGTTGGATATAGGCTGTACTCTATCCATGCCCATGGCAGCCATGTGCAATGAAAGACGACTTCAGAAAACATTGAAGTGGCATGGCCAAGTACAGATTCAGTATCTCAAGAGTACTTTAGTGCTGGGATAAAGATTACAGAGCAGTGTATGCTTTCTTGTAAATAGTAAATGTGGTGAATTTATCTGGACTGAAAAAGAAGTTCTCAGCTACATATAACTGCACAAGAGAATAGATTTAATGACCTATTAAAAAATCTCCCTAGAGTCTATCTTGATTTACCTCCATTAGACTTGCTCTCTGGTATAGCTACTTTTCCTATACTGGGAAACCAAAACTGGGCAAGAGACTCTAAATGTGGTCACAAATGCCAAGTACAGAGGATTTCAATCTGCTGGCTATGTTCTTGCTAATATATCCCACTCTTCAATAAACATTTACTGCATCAAAGCTGCACTGTTGATTGGTGTTCAAACTTTTAACCTCAGGATCTCTTTTTTTTTTCCTTTTTTCTGCAAAATCTTTCTATCCAGTGAGTCCCAGACAATACTGCTGCGCACGGCTATTTCATTCCAGATTTCAGAATTTCTATTTGTTGTTGAACTTCCTGAATTTCCACCAGTCCCAGTCAGTTAAAGCCTCACTGAAGGGCAACCCTGTTGTGAAGCATGTTATCTTCTTCCTCTACATTCAGTTTCATCCACAGACTTGATGAGAGTGTGTTTTTGTATGTCATCCAGGTAGCTAGTGAAGATATGAAATGGTGACAGTCCCAATACGTGCCTGTGAGGAAAGCCTCTAGTAACCATCTGGCAAGTGAATTTCAAACTGCAACCCATTACCCTTGGATCCTTGTAATCCAACCAGTTTTCCATGCACCCTGTAGTCCAATCAGTTTTATGAGCATCTTGTAGCCTATGCATCCAGTTCATATCTCTTTAGGTTGGCTACAAGGATATGATTTGAAACCATGCAAAAATCATGAGAAAGTCAAGGCAAATAATATGCCCTGACCACCAATTCATTTATCAGAGAGGGAAATCAGCGAGGTGTGATTTTACCTTTGTAAATCCATTGAGGTTTTTCCCAATCATCTTATCATTCATATGACTATGAATGACTTCCATATGCAGATTTCTCCATAATCTTCCAGGACACTGCAGTGAGGCTGACCAGCATCTGATGTCCTAAATTCTCTTTCTTGCACTTTGAATAACAATGTGACATTTTCCATTCTCTAGTCACAAAGGCCCTGTCTGGATCACCCAGGTTTTGAAAGGTGATTTTGGCTGAGCTTCCTCAGCAACATCAGGTTATTTCATGTGGTCTCACTAACTGCTGTAAAACAAATTTATTTGCTTGATTGATCATTAACTAATTCTTTCCTACCATACGCAGTATCTCAGTTTTCCAGGCTCTCCTGAAAAGTCAAAGGGCATACCTTGTCAGTAAAAGGTCTTAGCAAGCAAAGCTTTGAACACTGTAGACCCTTATCGCAAGACCCCTCTAGATTTCCCATCAGTATACTTATAGAGGTTTTTATTTTTGCCATTCACATTCTCTTCCAGTTTCAATTGCAGCAGAGTTTTAGAATTCCTAATTCCATGTCAAATCAATATTTTTAATCTTTTTCCTGATTGCAAGTCTGCTTTCAGTCAGCTAAAGAAGACTGCATCTTATTTTACTCCTTGATCATCACAACAGCTTCCTCACTAGCCTCCCTCTGATCCTGACCTGTAAACCCTCAGCTTGCTTGTGAACCGTCTCATGGCAAAGCTCCATACATTCAAGCTGCTCTTTTGAATAGAGAACAGTTTGTCTTGTCATTCCCAACTGTGCCTCTTAAAAGATCTGTTCCCACCTATTGCACTGCCCCAACAATGTGAACTATCCCACCATGCTTCTGTTACTCAGCAACAGATCACAATTTTTAATTCCTCTGTTTTGGTTTTTCCTCTATTTTGTTGGGTTTTTTCCCTTATGCTGGAGGAATTTGTGTCTTGGCACTTTGGATATGTTCCCAGTAGTGATGTTTTTCAGGGAATATGAAAGACCTTTTTTATTGTACTGTCCCCCAGAATCCTTGCTCCTACTATGCCACGTCTCCTGGGGTTTGGTCTTCATCTTGAAAACTCATGTATAATTGCTATGTCATTTTGCAAACAAGCTTGTTTTCAAAAATTGTCTAGTCCCACTTTATCAGATGGAGACAGCTCTTCCTTAATCCTAAGAGACGGGCCAGTGGTCACAGGCCCACAAGCCCTGCATGGAATATGAGCCACACAGGCAGGTATTGGCACACAGTGTACTTTTGATCCTACCTGAGCCTTTCCCTTCACTGGAAATATTGAGAAGACATCACTCAAACTTTTTAGGGTCACCCTCTCTTGATATGTATTTTTTTCCCCCTGGCTATTGGTACTCACGTGGGTACATAGCAAAGGTTTATAATCTAGGGGCTAGCTGAGCCTCTGCTATATTTCTACAAAATCCTGAATGCAGAATGCACTTCAAATCTGCTTAGAAACAAGTAATAGGTGAAGAGATAAGGATATGGAGCTGGCATCCCTAGTATTAATTCTTTGAGGTTTGTTGAGTGGAGAGAAAATTTATGATTATACTCTGTGACATTTGGACAGCATCTTGACGTTTCAGCACCAACTAATCTGACAATAGAAACAATGATGTGCTTTCTTCACTGATATTTTTACCATCATGAATCTTTCTAGCACCTTAAAGTCAGGCAATTGTGAAGAAATGGGAATAACCATATGACAGAAGAGACAAGAAGTGATATGAAATGACAAATTGAAGAACATGGGAGGCAAGAGAACAGACTTGAATGAAAACAGGGATTCTATTGGTAGGTGCTGCTAGTACTGAAAATGACTTAGTGTAATAATAGATACGGCATGGGGGAGAGAAATTAGATGTAAAACGTGGGACCAGTCTTGAAATACTGGAACAAGAGCCAGAGACTAGAATTTTGTCCAAAGTAGAAAAGAAGGATTTACAGAGTGAGAGACTTGGGGAAAAAGTTGTAACAAAATTTGGAGAAAGAGAAAAAAAGAAATCCAGAGTGAACAAGGGAACAAATAAATGGGGTTTTAGGGCCTGTAATGCACCTGGTCAGTTTGCAGTAAGAAGTAGTTATAGACAAAGAGAAGGAAAGAAGCTGTGAAATCATACAATACGAAAAATACGTGGTAAGACAGGAGAATCATAGAAATGTCACAGTCTGATGTGACAGTGGAGCCCCATGGCAAAAGGCATATAGCTTTTACAAATGATTTCCAAGTTGGATGAAGAAAATAAATTCAGAAAGTAAAAGAGAAAGATGTGAGATTTTGCATGTTTATTTCAAAAATGCATGGACTGGGCAGAATTCTGAACACTTCCTTATTTTTCTTTTCTTGCTTCTATTTATCCCAAGGGCTTTTGTACCCACTTGGTTTTTTTTCTAACAGCCTTTCCATTTATGCTAGTTCCACTCATTCTCTGCGAATGACTCACTAGTCCTACCAACTGTTGAAAATATAGCTAGCATGAGCAATTCCCTCCTAACTATGCCAGTGGCAAGTGAGCATTGCTTCCTAAGAACAAGTTTCTTTCCCTGACCCATCAAAATATATTACTGAATTTGTTTTGGACCAGCTAGCCTGCCCTTTTGCTCTTGTTTCCCTCTGGTGTGCTCTGCATCTCCTCATGAGACACTGCCCTTCTTGAGAGATGGTCATTCTGTGCTGCAGCTTGTTCAGACCTGACTGAGGGCAACCAACAATCCATCTGGCTAGCTGCAGTGCTTTTGGCTTCCAATGGCTGACTGAAAACAATAGAAAAAGAAACAATGCATATTTTGAGTTAATTTTTTTTTCTGCTGTAGATTTTATTATGATATTTCAATTTTCAGTCTGAGGTGGTGGCGGGGAGGATACGAAAGAATGTATCTTTAAACAATTTCGTAGTGTTTTGAGGGGGGTTACAACTTTTTAGGTTATAGTCTGTGAGTTTGGTGATCAGAAAACACAGTGAATATAAACACTTCCAGAGGAAGACGGGCTTAGTAGAAGCCAACCTAACATCCTCCCATGGCACTGAATCACTGCCAGCACTACCTGTCCCTGCTCACCCTTTGGGATTGCCCATGTGTACTAGTCTGAAAACAAACCAGTGGGAGATCCCAAGTCAGAATTACAATTTAATAAGAAAATTAAGATACAAGCAGTAATACAGAAACACTGGGTTAAACTGACAGAGTCAGAATACAGCCTGACACCCTTGGTGAGGGTGGTGGTAGCAGTCTGATTAACTGGTGGCTGCAGTCCTTTTGAAGTGACAGATGTGGTTCTGTTGAAGCAGTGATCCTATAGAAAGGTTGGGTCTTCCTTTAAAGGTCTAGTGGTGGTGTAGAAGGGTCTGGTCTTCCTCTGGGAATCCAGTGGATAAGGCTGTTTGTGGTGTTCCAAATCTCAGATTATGTCCAAGTAGAAATGCTTAGCACCTCCTGCTGGGCAGAGCACCTCAAGGTGGGATAATGTAGCTTTATGAGTCATGCAGTAAGACTTGATGGCCCATTAGCAGAAGACATTCCCAGAGGGAGTTATCAGTGATGTGTCATGGATGAGACAAAGAACACTGCCCCACCTGGTTTTAACAGTTTATGGAGATGCTGATAGAATACATTTTTTTGGCTATATCTCACGTTGTAATCTAAGACACCAGGCTCAGGACCCCCTCTCAGCCCTAGGGCCATCAGCTCCTGCCCCAGCAGTGCCACAGCAGGGCTGGTCTCAGCTCCCCACAGCCTGACCTTGCCTAGCCATGGACCCTGCCAACCAGGCCTACCTGCAGGTCAGCATCCTGGCCCGGCCTTGTCACATTCCTGTCACCAGGGAGGTGTCTTACGCCTGGAACTAAAGCTTTTCCTGCTTTCTGCCCTCTGCCTACTCCTGGTGAACCACATGGGGACCACCCCAATCCTGGAGTCCTCCAGGCCCTGGGAGTCATCCACCCCCTCAATGCCTTGCCACACTCCTGGATTTAGGTAAAAATAACAAAATAATCTCAGGTGTTGTCTGTATAATGCTTGTTTCAATCCACACAGAACAAGCCACTTTTCCACCTCCGTTGGCAGCACTTGGCTACCCATATTTTTATAATGGAAATTGAGACTCATTACCTCAAGAAGAAATTTTGGAAGTGTTCAGTATCGATAAACCATCCGGTGCAATTCATCTGGGGTATGGCCTAACCTGTTTACCAACATCAAACTGAGCTGTTTCATGCAGGAGCAGATGCAGCAAGGGAACAAGGTGTCTATAGTGAATTATCAGTCATTAATATGTGGGCAACTGGCAGGTACCCTAAGCATCGTCTGGGGAACTGGCAGGTACACCAGGGGTGAAGCTGTCCATGAGTGATCAAACTTTATTCACTCATAAATTATTGTTGAGATTTTCTTATTTAAGAAAATAAGAATTATTTTTCCCCCATGGAATATTGTTCAGCTACAATTTGCATTCATCCTTCCAGAGTTTGGAACATTGATTTATTAATTTGAGTGCCTCTTTTGGCAATTAATTGATTAATAGCAAGTCCTGCTAACTTGAAACAGCATTTGATTCTGTTATTATTCAGTTCAGATGGGATTTATTTGCCTTTAATTGGAAAAAGTCAGGCCTAGGCACAGTGAATTGATATTTTTCTGTTCACTACTGCTGAAATGTCACCATTCCTGTAATTGTATTTATATATATTTTCAGGTCATTTGATCATCTTGCCAGACTGTATAGTATAGCTTATTGGGTTAGGAACTCCATTTATCCAGTAACCCAGTTCCTGAGATAATAATTTATCTATGTATTAAAGTGCATCTTTCAGAAAAAAAACAAAAAACCACAACATTATTATAATGATCTCTTCAGTAGGTGGCAGTGCTGGGATTAAAACTGTTGCTGCTTGACTAATATGCAAATTCCTACCTTTTGGGATTTAGGTCTAAAAAGGTTTTCAGGGCATTCTCATCTTTAAATTTGGGCTCTAGTTTGCTTGGAATGCTGAGACTGTAGGGAGATTTATTTCTGTTGGCTGAGAAAGTATAGAAAAATAGATCAGTACCACAAGTGCAGTCGGTCGGCTCCAGAGATATGCATGAACAAGCTGAAGCCGTGGAAAACATGTACCCATAAAGCTCCAAAAGTAATAGTTTCTCCAGTGCACATCCACTTCAATTGCTCTCAGTAAAATGATGTTGCTAGCTGAAATGTTATAGAGTCCAAATAAAAAAAAAATATTCCAAAATCTGAATCAATATTCAGATTTCAATTTTACATTTAGCTTTACATTAAACATTTTACATTAAACTTTATCAGAATCACTGTTGTATTCTTACATTGTGGAGGACATTTCTATGCATGGTACCATAAAGAACTCCATTACTGGGTTCTTGTGACCTCATAATCTATTCCTTATATTATGATGGAGAACATTTTTTCTACAATGATGGAATATACAAATTAGGAAGTTATGATTCCTGATAATATCTAAAATAGAAATTTGTGTCACAACATCAAGTTTTTTTTAAACAGCATAATTTCTCAGAAGGTGTTTTGCCAGGAATCTCTTTAAAGGTCATACATCCTAATGGCACACATTAAGTAGTCCACATGGAATACTGCTCAGGAATACACAATAAACAGCAAGAATTCCTCATATCATTAGGATTTTGAGAAAGAAAGAAGACTTCTTTTAGATTAGAGCTGGACTGCACCTGTGTGGACAAAAAAGGATGGTTTATGGTGGCAATTAAATTGTGTGGCTGCTGCATGTCATTGTTTATCCATTGGGAAAGCAGTATAGAGAGGAATCTCACAGCTACATGGAAAGCAGTGCAGAGTAATGTATTCCAGATCACACACTGGAAGTAGTGATATTAAATCTATGAGCAGCTAGGAATTCTCAGTTATCTCGGTGCTGATGACTTGTAGTGACCCAGTATTTCAGGGAGGGTATGGAGGGAGCACCTATGGAGAAAGCATCTTCTCTTTAGACACAGCCACAAAGAAGGGGAATTTAGTAAATTTAAATAACAGTAAAGTGTCTGTGGGAGATCTAGGTTTATCCCATCCAACGAAGAAAAAATATATTTATCACAACAAAAGAAAAAAGAACAAAATAAGAAAAAAGCCTGGTAGCATTTTTCAACAGTAAGGAAGTGGTATTCACTTCTCCTAAATGAGTAAAAGTCAGACAACTTGTAGATTATTTTGACAGAAAATTAAAAATATTTTTTAATTAAAAAGAATAAAACAATATTGAAATTTAGAGTGGCTTGTTTTCCAAGAAATCTGAAAAAAAAAATTGTGCTTGTAGTTAAAGCTTTTGCAAAGGGAATTGAAATCTGTTTAAACACAATGAAGTTTAGAAAAAGTTTAGAAAAGTTAAGAAAAAGCATATTTGGGAGAAAGTCAAATCTGTGTCCTGAAAATGTTGAGCATAAATTGGCAAAGGGACTCCAAACTCCTGTTCTCTTTAGGGAGACTTGAAGACCCAAGACCCTCCAAGATGAGAGACTCCTGAGCGTACTACAGAGATGGCTTCCTTGCACCCAATGACTCAGGAGTGCAGTCCCTAGAATCAATAAGCCAGTTTATGACATATCTATGGCACTGTGGTGCCTACTAAACCCCTAAGTCCATAGATAGTATCAGATTTCACAGCAAGGACTCAATAACCATTGTTATGAAACTACATCAGGGTGTTTCAGTCTGCGCGGAGTAGTTTACGCTGGATCAGAATCAGTTTTGTTTCAGCTGAGACTTTGCTGTCAGAAGCCAAACACAACAACCTGAGTGCGATGACTTACTGTTTATAATTAAATAGACACACAGAAAATGGTGGTTTATATAGTAAGAAAAGAAGAAAATGGTACCATTACCTTTGACTGCATTCACTACGAGCAAGGTTCATAATTAATCTCTCTGAAAATTATTCCACAACTATGTAATCTCATACTTAAATTAGTATAAGGAGATTCATTTTGCCGTATTGGAAGATATATTGAAGTAATGGAAACAAGAGAATTTATTATCTACTTTATACTCACATTCTGAACAGAATTGTATGAACCACAGAGCAATGGCACAGAGGATTCTTACAAGAAATATGCTAACCTTTTCTAAGACAAGAGATGGCACTTTGAACCCAGAAGGTATTAGAATTCTCTCAAAAGAAGAAAAGTTGCCTTCTAAATCCTATTTGTAAAATGAAAAGAAGTTGCTAAAACAGCTTCCATTGGCTGGGATAAAGCCTTTTTCTCTTCAATTTAAGTAGTGATTTCAGATCTGCTGGCACATAGGTCAGCTGCCTACTGCTCTAGCAGAGTAAGAAGCAAAACCTGATGCTTTTTAAGCTTTTGAATTTTTATTGTATCATGCAGTGAGTGGATAAATTTTGCCTTCTAGCAAGAGTATGTCCCTCTTAACTCATGGATGACCTGAGGACCTTTGAGACATAGATACCATTGTCGAGTTACAGCTTCTCTGCAGCATCTGTTAAACATCTTGTCCTAATGGCAGCTTCACCTCCTCAGAAGCCATTGGCCAGAGCGGTTCTACCTAACTCCCATTTCAAGGGCCTCCTGAAACCAGAGAAAATGAGCCTGCGCATGTTAATGCTGAGTTTGTCAACATCAGTTTAGCAGCAGGATAACCCCATGGATTTTCAAGCTTCTGGGAAAAAAAAAGTCTCTCTTTTCCTAAGTAGGCACATTTTTTGCATAGAAAATCTTCAAGCACGGTTTTTACTGTCTTTTTTTTTACTCTTCTTCACTAACTATATCATTGGCAAAAGGAGACCAAAAGAGAAATCTTTGCATTGAGCATTGGCTTACAAAGACTGGGAATTATTTCAAAGATTCCTTTTCCATATGGCTCTTTCTCAGAATTAACTTTTCTTTTAAACTTGTTTTTCTATCTTCCTATTAGGAGAATGTGCCAAAAGAATGATGTAGTTCATTGAATTAACAACCCCGCAGGCACCTGTGTCTATTTTGGTCTCAATTTTATTCCTAAATAACAATAATGAAAAGTCTAAGATCTTTCTTTCCTAGTGTCTAGTTTCAAAAATTCAAAAGGGCACTGTTTCACTCTCTTAGGATGTTTTTACTCTCAGTCTCAAGCTAGTCAGTGTAGCTTTATAAATCAAATGCCAAAACTACTTTAACCAAAATCTGTGATACGTTCCTGGCCTAAAGGAACCGCATTATTTTAAAACCATAGCTGTATCATAGAATGATATTGCTTGTTGAGCTGTTTGGGGGTGACTTGGGGCAGACTAGGAGCTGAAATGTCAGCTGAAACTACTTTACCCTGTGAAATTCTCTGATGTAAATTCATGCAGGTAATGCAGAGCTAGTAGCTCTGCAGACTACTAAAGTCTTCACAACTCAAGGATGACTAAGTTTCACGTTATCATTGCTAAAACACTTGAAATGGAAGAATTGCATCTCTGTGCAAGGATCCTTTTAAAAGTAATATCTAAAACAATCACAAATTGGTGATGAATTGTGAAATAGCACAACACAACAATGAAGGGTTGTTTATTTTAAATGTTTTTATATTTTGCTACTAAAACAGCTTTTTAAGAAAAAAACCAAAGTAACAAAACGAACCACAAAAGAAAATAAAATTGAGTATGCCTTGATGAAAATTTAATCTGTCTCATGAAGCCTAATTCTCATGCCTGATATGCTGATGGATGGTAATTGTTGAAGTGGTTTCTTTAGTTAACTCCTATGTTTATGATAATATGTATAATATTGGTAAGAGATATTTTTTTATGATGATATTCTAGACTAATAGACAGTGAAAAAGGTTATCTAGCACAGGTAACCTACACTGGTAATTGTATGAAACAGATTGTAGGAGGAAGTATTGTGCTTTGTGGGGGCAGGAGGCTAAGGGTCAGGCACTCTCGCTCATTTGTGGCAGTCAGCTGGTGTGAATTAAATGAGATTCAAACCATGCAAAGCCTCTTCAGAAGTAAATTTCAGGAGAAAAACTGAAATTTGTTGTGTCCTTTTTTGTGCTTTGAATGGCATTTTGGATTAAACAGAGACAGCAAAAACTATCTGTGGATCATGGTTTGTTTGGGAGATCCTGTTTATTCTTGCTTGTATCTGGAAATTCAGTTGTGTCTGAGAACATACCCTAGAAGAGGAATGTGGTGCACTCTTTCTTAAGCTATGGCAGCCAAAGTCTGGGCTATGCACTGTCACAGGAAACAAAATCTTAAAAGAAAAAAAAGTAGGGCCATTGGAAATTCCAAACTGATAGCTAACACAGTGAAAGAGGACTTTGTCCTTTCTGATTGCTTGACTTCATGAAATCTCATGTATTGTGTAACACACAGATGAGGCACACTGCAGCGAACAGAAGGAACGTTCTTCACTGTTATCAGTAAGTATTCTCAGAAAAGTTTTGCTGTGTATTTGTGTGGTTATAGATTCTGTGTTTTTCCAGGCCTTTGGACAATACTAAAATTCAAAATGCAGATATATAGACAGAGATACTGTTTCTTTTGGCTCTTAAATACCCAAATCTTAACATTGACTAAAGCATGTATTGTCTCTCTGCGGAGTCAGAGCTACACAGTATTTGAACTGAAGAGTAAAACAACAGGGCACACTATTTCATATAGGAAGAGGTAACTGCTAGTATTGCAATTCAAATTTCTGGATAAGGTTGATGCTCCCTTTATTCTATGACAGGATGCCAGTATAAACTTGTGTCAGCTGTGAAATATATAGTTCTTTCTAAAGAGGAAAACCCCAAGACAGTTAAAAGATAGCAGACATAGGGGTACTGCTTGTCCTAATGCAATAAATGGTAAGAACATAAGTTGCTTAACACCTATTGTCAAAAAGAAGTATAAATATAATTTTTAACAATATTTGGAAATAAACACAAATTTCAATTTTTGTTACATTTGACAACACTGTTGAATTCGATTGTAATGATGTTTTCCTGCTTGTTAGCTGCATTTCAGTAGATAATCAAAATGTGCCACTTTCAAATCCAAAAGGTCAAATAGCAAAATGGTCTTGTCAGCAGCTGCAATACTTTTTTCACTTGAACGATAAACTGTGGGTAATACAATTCTAATATCTGAAAGGCACACACAGCACAGTCATAGGAGTACATAATACCTGGTTTTGTTACTAAGATACCAGCATTTGTTCTTAAATGCACCAGATCACTAACAAAGATGATAATATACATTTGTGACAAGGGCAGAAGCCTACTCTGAGCTGCTGGCCAGTAATGAGTTGATGCTGTACTCAGCTAGCTAGATTGCAGCTGTCAATAGTTAAATAATGAAGCTGTGCAGAAGGTCCAATGAAAAAGTCAGACAAAAGTTTATAAGTCTGAATAAATTACTTAAAAGTCTTTGAGAGTCAGTAGAAAAAAGAAGAAAAATATTTAAAAAAGTATAACTAAAAAAACCTAGCAAACAAAAAACTTGAATAGACTTGAAATTGTTATGAGAATATTATTACTGTGTGGCTTTTTCTATGAAATTGTTTTGCATACTGCAGTTAGAATCCAGGGAAGGTGAGAATTATGCTATTTGTAATGATACTTTCCTATGCAAGTACTTGCAATAATTGTAGTATTAGAACAGTGATTTACTGTGTTCTGCCTGCTTTATTTTTTCTAAATGCTTTTTAATCGTTTATATTTAATCAGAATTTTTTTTACAAAAAATTAAAAAGTGAATGGACAATGCATTGCTCTTCTTTATGTTTGATGTTTTTTAACCAGAACAACAGTTTTGATGTTTTCAAAATGTTTGACATAATTGGAACTGTTTTAAAATGCTAGAAAACCAGTGTTAATTTTATAAGGCCTTTCCTTTCCAATACAAGCTTACCTTCCTGAATTATGACTTAGTCTTCCTATATTAGGTTTAGAACGAGAGATAAGTTCATAAAAATCTCATTACATATGAGGACATACTATCTAAAAGAAATTTTTACTCTAAGAAATATCTTGGTATAATGATGGCACAAAATAATGAATACACTGGAAAAAAATTATGGAAGAGAGTGCAATATAACTAAGAAAAATAAAACAGGAATTTAAGCCACTGCCTAACTACCTCTACTTTTGGAAATAATCTCTGGTGTCCTTATATACAGTAGTGGTGGTGGTGAACAACCATAAAATATAAGAGAAAATAATAGGCCACGAAGAACAATGCATTGTA
>VYZP01026540.1:0-46359 GCA_013400635.1 Hypocryptadius cinnamomeus
CCTGTACTGTGAATTACTTTCCTGAAAATATGCTTCTAATGCCACAGGAAATACCCTGAGATGTCCACTGAGTTCATGGGGGACTGGTAGATGTGACAGAAGACCAAAAGTATGTAAAACATCTCTAGATATTAATATTTAGTCAATGTATCTCTAATTTGCACAGATAATGGTGTAGTCAATGGAGATGAGATCCATTCACCTGATGAAATGAAGGAGAAAATTTGAAAGCTCTGTCTTTTTTTTTTTAATAGATCTCATTTGACTACAATGAGTTTAGACACCTAACTCACAGCTGAACTACTTTTTGGTGCCTTAGACTCAAAATGAAGCTCATTTAATTTCTTTGGGATATATTTAAAAAATCCCCAGTTAAGGAATCCCAAGGGGCTGATGGGAGTGCTTCAATTTCCTACTGTAGTTTATCTAGAAAAACTGAAACTGTCAGGGATAAATATTCCAATGGAATTATTAGTCGTGAAATCAGCAGAGTTTCTTGTAAGTGCTGTAGAGCATATTGAAACCATGGGGATTCACATAAATGGACATTACAGAGCAGAAATGCTGTCATATTTCAGGAAATGCTGTTATATAATACTGCTAAAAACTTGTGTCTTACAAGAAACCATGGAGGTCAACCATTTTATGTTATAACAAGTTTGAGTTCTGCTTTTAATTGCTGTATTCAGTGGTGTCTCCATTAAGTCAAGGCAAGTCTGTTACTGAGCTGAATAACTGGATGTTAAGCAGAAATAACTCACTTGCATGGATGGGATGAAACACGAGCTTGGCCACAGGCCAGAGAACTGAGAATGTGACTCAGAGTAGGAAGCAAACTCTGCAAAACTTATATTAATTTGTGCTATCAGTGGGTTATCACATCTGTCAGAGCCCCTGCATTAAAAACTGCTGGGTCATTCGTGGCAAAAAACATAATTACATGTTATTGTGATCTGTCCAGAACAATGAAACCACGGGAAATCCTGCTATTAATCTGATTTTGTGGTATATGCCCTAATTTCCCCAAAGCTAATATTTGAAAAACCTTAAAACTTAAAGATGGTTAACCGAACTGCTTCACTTTCCACAGGTGCTGTTCACATTTCTTGTTTCTTGTCTGTACCAAAGTTTAATATTAAATTCCTAAGCAATGAAAAAAAGTCATTTGAGTCTTTCCTTAGCATAAATCTGATTTTTAAATCCTGCTATTCTGAAACACTAATAATGTATTCTTATAGCTTGTTCTTTAACATGCAGGAGTGATATCCTCTGAGTTGGAAGAAGTTTATCCACAAATAGAAGGGAATTCTGGTTGAAAGGATCGTTATTTTGGTTCCTTCAGCATCCACAGAGTAGAAACTAAAATCCATTAATGAAACTTTCATGATTATTAGCACTTAACATGTGAGAAGTGTGAGTCTGACATAAATGCATCCACACAAGATGCACTGAAAATTGCAGGATCTAGAAATTCATGCTTGTCATCTTTGAATTAATATTCTATTGCTTTTATAAGTTTTAAAAATAAACACTTTTTTCACTGTAGAGACAGTGGAATTTTTGTCTCTCAACAAATTATGTTTCCAGTGCATTTCCCTTTATGAAAACCAATTTAAGAATCTGGACAATATACCCTCTGGAAAATCTTATCTCACATTTGGAAGGCCAAATGGCTGAACTTAAAAGCCAGGTAGCAAATAAATGACTGATGTGCACATGCCCAAAAGCAGATAAGAAGCCAAATTTTTTTCCAGCATAATGCAACCCCAGAGAACTCAGAGCTGACATCTGATGCATCAACGTTAGCATTTGACAAAACCTTGACATTTTAAAAGACTAAACACTGATCAACCATTGGGCTTTCCCTTCTCTTGAAGGGCTTCTATAAAAGACAATAAGAGCAAAATTATTCTTTAAAAATCTGTCATAATCCTTATCTTTGGGAGGTAGAAAACATACTCTTCCTTTCGCTCCAGGAAAAACACATCCTACAGCTGACGTGACTTGAGGTCATTCTCCCTGCTAATCAACACTTATTGATGGGCTGTGTGGGATCAAAGAAAACCTGGAAATATCATAGGAAACCTTTGCTTTCCTCCAGCCATGTAATTTTACACAGCCTGCCAGAAACATTAAGATTCTAGAGTGAGAGCAAGGACTCTGGGCCATGCTCCAAAATGGGACAAACCCAGGCAAACCTTGGATGTCCTGCTAGGGCTTGTGGATCTGTAGTGTGCAAGTGTAGGATAACAGAATATTTATTTGCCTTCTTATCAGAGGTAAATTTTCACTCAGCAGCAGCCTGAGCCATCCATGGTACACATGGAACAGCACCATCCCAAGCACATCCCAGAAAAGCTTTAGAAAGGGAAAATAGGAAGGTACATTCCCTTCTGTCAAGTTAAAATGCACGTGTACGTGTGCATATTTATATTATTTATATTTGTATTTATATCATACTCATTCACAGAGGATTTGCAAGTCTTACCCAGATAACATTTTGCACCTTTTGAATCTGCTTGTTCAAGCTCTTGACAGAACCAGTGAGACACAAACATGGGTTTGTCATCCTTTGCTTGTATTTTGTTTATGTTATTCAGGTTTTTAAGGAAAGTTTGAACTTTTGTGGAAGATTTTGTAGAATATCAGACTCCAGAAGCTTCATCTGAGTTTAGTAGGAAGCAGTACCACACATCAGAGACCTGACTAAAAATCAACAGCTGTTCCTAACATCTGCCATTCTGTTGCTGAGAATATCCAAAATACCAGGTGTCCAATACCTCTGGTTCCTAAATAGACAAAATAATGCTCTGAAACAAGACACAGCCACTTCTAGTGCAGTGTTGGCATGAAGAGGACTCTTTCCAGTGACCTGTACCCACACTGCAATGCCTTTTTCCCTGCACTGGTACCTCTTACCAGTGGTCATAGTGTATGTGGGCTGACACTGCATCTGTCCTTGATGCACCTGCTGGGAAATCTTTGACATCTCTCTGCAGTCTAATAGTCCTCATTAAGGTAATATAAAAATTGTCAGAGGGCAGAGAACAGCACAGCAACTCCCTGAGCTTTTCAGGCTTCAAACCTGGGACACTTGAGGAGTGGATTCAGTGCTTTAAGGAACCAAACATGTTTTAAGGGGTTAAATGAAACTCACAAGCCCATATTCATCTCCAAGAGAGTCTACACAGACTTCTTTTCCTTTTTTGTTTGCATGAATAATTCCACTAAACTTCATTTCTAATGTCAGTGTTTTGACAGAAGAAGCACCAGAAACACACATAAGAAATGGGCTGAATCATTGGCAAGATGGGAGAGTTGTCTGTGGACACATTTTTCTGATCAGTTGAATCAATCTCGACTGCATCAGCTTGCAGTGAGTAATTCTCCCTCAACCTCACAGCTCCCAGGCAAGAAGCAGAACATGCAGACACCCCAAGGCAGATGCATCCTCCTGTGAGCTGAATTCCACCATTTCCACCCTTAACAATCCCATGATTAAATATTTTCCCCTCAGTTCACTGTGAATCTGAACAAGGTAATGGAATAAAAATCTACCAGAATTCAGCAAATGTACAGAAGTCACATCTTATTCAGAAAACTCCTGATATGCAACTGATTGGAAACTGAGGAAGCACTGAAGGAACAGTGGCTCAAGAGACATTCAACTGAGGATTGTAAATCCCCAGAAAATGTTATCTAAACATGAACATGAGAGCAATTAGTTGAGAGGAACACCTGCTTTATGTCTTAGGAAATGGGCAGTGGCCACATGGCTTCCAGCTCTCTATAACATCACACAGGAGATGGGAACTACGGAATTTGTTTCCCAGAAGTGCCCTTAACTGCCATGTTTAGCTGACTGACTCCCTCAGCAATCATTTGGGAAAATTAATGGTATGTTTTCTTTCCTTTTAATTTTTTTTTTTTTAATTTTTTTTTAATTTTTTTTTTTTTTTTTTAGGACAGGATATTTATGAGTTGTCCACCTTCGGAAGAGAAACGGGGACAGGAAATTAAACTGGCCCAAGGTAAACCCCACTGTGTACTTCTCTAGTGGCTTCATATTTTTCTCATTACCAGTGAAAGTATATCAAGTTCAAACCTGTTTCCCGTTATATGGATAACACACTTTGTTACGCAAGGTGGTTCCATCACGTGGGGCTGAGCTCCATCTCATCCAACAAACCCTTAGCCCTGGACTGGAGCTTCCAGGGCCCAGCTTCCTTTCATATAACAGGGATTAATTTCTCATTGCTCCAGGGAAAAAAAAAATAAAGAGGCCTCTGGTATTGCAAAAGTCTATTTTTTAGCAGGGGGATGTCAGCTTTCCCCATTCTTATGAAACACCAGAGCAAGCCCAGTCTGCTGGTGTGGTTTTGAGGGAGAAAATTTAAGCCACAGCATTTTAAACGGCTGAGACTTCTCTTCCTTGCATATCCTCACCATCCTACCCAAACTATTACCTTTTCTCTGCTTTGGCAGATATTTTTCTTAAAATTAGCATTTTATTCAAGTAAATTCTTGCAGTCTTACAGCATTTTCTTCTTATAGCTTAAAATTTCCCTTCTGTGACTTTCCTTTTTTACTGAATAAGGAAAACTCTTCACAATAGTTTAGATGGTTCATTCTCTCTTCATCCCCCACTCTTTTGAAATATTAATCATTCTTTTTTTATGCCAACTAGCTATCATTTAAGTGTTTGGCTGGTAAAGTTCTTTAATGGGATGTTCTACAAATGTTATCTCAGAAATTCGTCTCCCTGCTTCCCTCCAAACCACATCCCACTGTCTTGCCTGTCATTTTGTTTGACTTTTCTCACTCTTTCAGCTCCAACTCTGTCATGAAAAGAAATTGATGATTTCCATATTGATAACATACCTTTATTCTCCTGGAAGTCTATCCCACATCTCCATAGCTATAAACCTTGAGTGATAGTCAGAATTGATTCAGAGACTTCATCCCTGGCTGGTTAACTACAGTTATTCACTTCTACCCTTGCTATTTAACAGTATCACTCTGAAATGGATGTTTCTATACCCATTAATTGAGTATTAGGGATTCAGGGAGTACAAAAGTCTCATTTCTTTAATAAGAAGAGACAGGCAAATATCTAAAGAGTTTCACTTAAAATTATACTGCAGGAGAACTCAGAAGCTGCTTATAAATTAGCTTTGGACTGTGTCCTACATCAACAATGGAAGCATTCAGCAGAACCTGGGGACAAAACATATTGTCCTCTGGTAGATTATCCTTCCTATAAATACAGCCTTAAGAGCTCTAAAGGGGACTCATTCAATTCCCAAAGCAGAAATCATATTTTCCGTTCCTTAGGCAGCAGACACCCTCCAGGAACGAGGCTAAGCTCCCTCCTCCCACCCTCTGCAGGCCGAGGAGAAATTATCCAGGCCTTTGTGTTTTAGTGCCATGGAGAGAAAGAGGGGAAAATTATCATTATATTAAACCAGAGCACATAAAATTTGTATGTCAGACCAAGACAGGCAGTAAAAGTTCCTCTACAGGACTTGTTTTTAGCACAGCTGGTCAGACACATTTTTTTTTTTATTTATACTTTTATTTTTTGATGTGCCTCTGGGAAAGTTGCTTGGGGCAAATTTTTTTTTTTTTTTTGGTTCAATGTTGCTGCTGAGAAATAAAAACTTCTATTCGGAGGATGAGGAATTGTGAGGTTTTGGGGTTTTTTTCTTTACCCAGCCAAACCCAAGCAAATAGTTAATTTTCTGTAATAGTTGAAGCGCTCATTTATACCACAGAGCAGTTTACTATCTCCTCTGTTACCAGCCCAGAAGGAGATAGTATTTCAGTGGGAAATTTTGTGCATATCTGAATTTTTAGCCAAATAGGAATGTCCTTTCTATATTGTTATTGGAATAACACCTGGATTTGCACAAACCTCACTGTATGGTTTTTGGCAAGTTCACCAAAGTAATATTCATTTTATATTTCTAGACAAACTCCAGCAAATCTGTGAAGTTCTCAAAATTTATGAGCCATAAATAAGCATTGAACACTTGGCATTTCCATGGGGTTAAAAACCATCTCTGAGCCTGTGCAACCCATTTCAGGAATTGTGGGGACAATTCCAGCTCCTTCATTTCTCCACCTTGTTCATCAAGCAAGAAGTCCCAACAAAGGAATGAAAAGGGGCCAAACCTGACCTTACCCATTCCAAACACAGTTATCAGTGCCCCCAGGAGGAGTTGTGTGTGTAAATGTGTAAGGAAATGTGTCACATTTCTGGTCTGAAAGCCTTCATTGACTCCACTTGGCAGAGAATTAGCATCAAGAGCCTGGAAAAGTTGAGTTTTCTCTGACAGCTCCCAGTGGTTCCTAGAGAGGGGCTCCACAGGACTCATCCAGGGAAGCACACAATGGGTTTCTTTACTCCTTTCTAGTCTAGGAGTTGTGCCTTGCAGAGCTCTCAGGCCATATTTTCGCCCTCCTGCTGTTTATAGTTTCCTCCAGGATGCCTTTCAGGCCCTGTATATTTGATTTAACAGGTTGACGTTGTGCCTCAGCCTCAGATCTCCTCAGTTCAATGCAGCAGTCAAACACCAGCACTGGCTCTGGATGCCAGGAAGATCAGCATTTTCCCACTAATTACACATTAATAAATACTCAGGGCTCAGAATGTTCCCAGCCAGGCCAGAAAAACCTCCAGGACACAATTGTGGTACCAGGTAAAGGCCCCTCTGTTATTGAATTCTCTCCATTAAGCTGGAGAATGGACAAATAAGCAAAAATGTACTACTGCCCTAAAGAAAACAGGCAATTTCCTCTGGAGACAAACAGGAAAATTTTCAGGGGCTATATTTTCTTCCTTTAGTACTTGTGATGTGGTTTGGTATCCTTGCTTTAAAAATGCTTCACTTAAAAATATCTATACAGACGAGATAGCAACATTTTTTAGGATTCTCTGATTAAAGAAATGTTATTCTCAACTCCCTGAAGGTTTACATTAGCTGCTAAAACCCACGAGCCCTGCTACAAAAACCTAGAATTTATTTTTTTTTTATCTTACCATTGCACCAATTTAACTATATTTAATCATTAATATTAATTCTCTTGCTGTGAACATTTCCATTTGTTCTCAGGCTGTGGTCCTTGCCATGTCAGATGCCGGTTCAGAATCCACACCTATTAATAGATATTTTTTAAACTTTCCAATTAATTTAAATTAAAAATTGAAATTTGGGTTTATCTCATCTGAAGAATCTTTCTGTCCATCTGTCTCTGGTGTGTGAGTGTGTTTGGGGGTGTGCAAACACATAACACACAAATATACACAGAACACCCAAATATACTTGGTGTAATCAGAGAACTCTGTGGAAAGGAAACCAGTTTTAATGGTTTATTGATCACTCAGGAAGGTGGGTGGCAAAATGAATTTTACTTTAATCTTATTTAGTTTGACAGTTGATCTAACACAGAAAAAAATCATTCTCTGAAAATCCCACTCCACTTGTATTACAATATTTAGTAACCTACCAAATTAATAGTGTTTTTAGATCTACGGCAACTCATTGTTTTAAACACCCCTGTGCACCCTTTTCAGGAATTTCTACCATTTCTAAGTAGAAATAAATGAAGAGAACCTTTGAGGCCTGCAGAGCATTTTCCAAACAGTCATCCTTGGATCCACTGGCACAAAACCCACTTTGATCTCCTCTGTTCTAGCACAAAAGGACAGGGCTTGAGGAGGATGAGCACCAGGGGCGTCTCCTTGTCCCAGAAAAGGCCGTGCTGCTGCATCCCTCCGTGCTCCCTGCCAAAATCCCGGGATATGGCTCTATTATTGCAGAGGCGCTAAGCAAGAGTTCATGGAAATGGAAATCAGATAAAAACCTCTGAGATCCGAGATAAGGATTAGAGCCATAACCCCAAATTCTCTGGGGGATGGGTGATAACCATCAGGTTTACATCTCAGCCCAGATGTTTCTGCTGTCACTGTGTGAACTCATTAAAAAGAGGCCAAGACCGTGGCCAGTTTTGAGCAGGTGCCTTTCCTGTGTCCCACCTGCCCTGCCTGGGGCCTCTCAGTACAATGCTGGCAAGCCTTAAAAGCCCTCTGCTGCAAAAACTGACAGTGAACAATGAGCTATTGTTGTGACAGCCTTTGTTAAGAAATAAAAATCCCAGATCAATGTCATGTACCGGAACCATTTTGCTCCTTTTAAAAATGCAGCAGCTTTTGGTCCCTTGTGAATGTTTGAGTCCTCAAGCATGCAGATGTCCCAGCAGAGGCAAGGCTGGCAGGAGAAGCCTAACCTGGATAAAAATAGGCAGGGCAGAGGGCAGAGACAGGGAGAATGAAGCTCCTCACTGTCCTAGACTTGAGAAAGGCACAAAATATTATCTGCATTGAAAAAAAAAGGCATCCAAGGATTTTTCAATAAGCACTAAAGGTCAGGATCTCAGATGTGTGTCTTGTCCATCCAGCAGCACCTCTGGAGCTACAATTTTCCACAGTGACTCAGAGGAAAAGCAGCATCACTTACTCAATTGTCCCCTCACACTGTCAAGTTCTCAGTTTATTTTGGATGTTCTTCCAACTCGAGCCGGCTTTGTTTAATTGGAGGTTGGAGAACGGGCTCGTAGGGCGCGGGCACAAGGAGACAGGGAAATCACAAGGCAAACACTGAGTCATCCAGGGCAACCAGGCAAGTCCTGCTCCCCATGGTGAGAAGGCCACTGGTGTGGGGACCTAATGTGAGGAGTGTGGTGATTCCCATGGAGAATCCCCTCTGAGAAAAGTTTCTAAAGGATGGGAAGCATCCAAGGGGGAATATCAGGATAAACACTTCAGTGCTGACCCACAAACAGCAGTAAAAGGTGTGGCAGGTCTCAGCTACACGAAAGGGAATTCCCAGTGCTGGTGCAACGTTATGTTTGCACTGGAAATGCAAATTGGGAATTTGTTGGGAGAAAATTCAGCAGCATGGATGCCCTAGAGATAAGATCATCTGCAGATTACAAGGACCCACATATCACACCCTGTGCTCCACTCTCCTGGAGACAAAAGATTGGTCATCTTCCCCAAGTAGCAGAATAAGACTGGAGCATGTAGACAGCAAAGGAAAGAAAGCCTAAAAGTCTCCAGCACTGAGGTTCCAATTTGCTCTGATGCTGCTGGATCACAATCCACCTAAGTGGGAGTAGTTATGGAAAGAGGACTCAGTCCCATCCCTGGAAATGTCCAAGGCCAGGCTGGATGGGGCTTGGAGCAACCCGGGACAGTGGAAGGTGTCCCTGCCATGCCAGGGGATTGGATCTTTAAGGTCTCTTCCAACCCAAACTATTCCATGATGTGGTTCTGTGGTGTGCCTTTGGTGAGGCTGGAAGGTCAAAGCAGCAGATGCTGGCCTGGTATGAGGAGTCAAAGACAGCAAATGCCTCCTTTTTCCCTGACCTTGAGAAATCTAGACCTGGACATGGGGTGTTTATCCCCAAAGGACATGGCACCCTTGTGTGCACCGACTCTGCCATGGCTGATCCTGACTTGGGCAGCCCCAGTGAGCAGCAGAGACACAGCCAGCCACAGCAGAAATTCAAAGGGTGTTCCAGCAACAAGTAACTCTCCATGCTCCAGGAATAGCATCCATATGAATATTCACCTGTCTTAAAATGACCTCTGAATCCACTGACCACAGATCTCCTCTGGCTTTTCCAGAGAGCTCCTTAGTTACACAAACAACATTTATCAGTCCACTGGGTGTTTTCTAAACCCAAGCCCTTCTATTTGTTATTCTTGGTTGTTTTTCTTTTCCCTTTATCTACCCGAGCAACGTTACCTTCAGGTCTGTTTTTCTTGCCTACAGTTTTTGATCCACTTATAACTTTTAAAATAATATCTTTCATTATAAACTCGAATGAAGAGTTTTCAAATAGTCTCCAAATTATAGCCCCAAGAGTTAGGGGCACATTTCCTGGCACTCTCATCACTATTTTGAAATACAGAAAACTACGAAATTGTGAAAACTGTGAAGTGGTGTCTGAATTTGTCACAAAATTCTAATTATATATACATATATATTTAGCTCAGCTTATTTTATATATATATATATAGACAGATGGATAGACAAATAGATACAAATATATAAAATAACCTGAGTTAAATAAATTTTCTGACCATGTTTTTAAATGTTTGCTAAAAGTTCTCCAGATGAACATTGTTTAACAGCAAATATTGTGTTACTTTACAGCACAGAAGTCTCTTCTCTCCTCTCTTTTCTGCTTGAGCTCTTTGTTAGTCATTAACTGCCTGTGCTGAGTAGTTTGTTCCATTATCCAAACTCCAGATCTGTCCTCACCAGACAATAGCCAGCTCTGCTGGCAGATGAGTGCATTTTGGATCTGGTATTCTCTATTCTTACAGCTTTACCTAATGGAAATTTGTAACGTGTAGTAATGCAACTTTCAAAAAAAAAAATACAAGATGATGTCAGGAAAAATATTTAAATTTTTAGAAGAGCAAACACACTGCATACTCCTCTTCCAGCTTCTGCAATTTTCAAAGTTTTTACTTGGGAGCCCATGCCACTACTAAAATATATTGGAAGTTAAGTGTCTTAAAAGGATTCAATAATCTAAATACATCTCTGAGTGTTGTCCAAAATGTCTTACTTGGGACCAGCCAAAGTAACTAAAAATATGTCTGTTGACTTAAGCAAAGTTTGGATCAAAATCCTAATGTGTGACTGGTTTGCTTGTCTTAGTGTAAACCCGACCTTAATACTGAACATGTTAAAGGAACATCCTGCATTTTCATCCTCCCTTCTTCCTCCTCAGCCTTGTACTGTCCATGGCTGGGTTTTGTGCTTCATTTGATTGTGTTGCCTTTTTTCCTTTTGTGCAATGACAAAGACATGGATTTATCCCATTTTATTTTGGATTCTTAGCAGAGGCTTCCAAGCCTGGAGCCTCAGCATGGCAAAGAGCAGCTGAGTGTCTCTGGAAGCCACTCAACAGATCTAGAGGTTGAAGTGCCTCTCTTTGTCCCTCATTCTCTGTGGATTAGAGAGCAGCCAGTGGAAATGGGTTCTCAGCTTGGTCCCTCAGTGCAGGACCTGCAGCTAGGCAGAAGAAATCCAAGTTCAGGCATGCAACCCCACCCAGTATCCACTGGGAACACTGGATGGCCACTCACTCCATTACACACTGCCCCCACCACATTTTTCCTGTAAAAAACACCTCTCCAAGAGCACAGCAGAGTCAGAACAGAGGACAAAGCCACAAGCACCCAGACCCTCTTCCCAACCTTATCAAACAAGCAGCACTCTCTTTCTTTCTATTCTTTTTTTTGAGCAGGGAATCCACACCTTGTTGTCCAGAAGAAGGGCCAGAAGACAGAGCAGCTGGAAGGGATGCCAGCTCTGAGCCTCCTCTTGTTATCCTCAGGTTAAAAACGATAATAAAAGCAACTCTGTGGTTTATCTTTGCCAGCTCTTTGCTGAAGGAGGCACCTCGGTGCTGTGGCTTCAGGATATGCCCCATCGAGATCAGCTCTGCACAAGCACAGCCCCTCTGCTGCTGCTCCCCCCTGCCTTGGGCTCAGACCCAGTTCCCCCTCAGCCCTCCCCTCCCCAGGCACTCCAGGCTTGTCACTGGGAAATGAATGGATTTCCTTTCCTTTCCTCTCTAGTTCTCTCAAGGCAGAAGAACAGCTGCTGCCCTCGCTATCCCCAGGGGGGTCTCCCCACTGCTCCTCCAGCCAGAACATTTGTAGGTGGATGTGAAAGAAAAAAGAAACAAAACTCTGAATATTTTCCAGTGACAAACAGTGAGATCAGAGCTTTTAGAAACTATAGTCTCTGTTATTCCATTGCACAGAATTTGCTGATCGATTTGTAAAATTTATATGATAGAGACTCAACCCTGCCTGGTTTTGCCTTTGTAGCTTGAGGAGTTACTGACTGATGGACAAGAAGAGCTTCACCCCCCTTCACAAATGGCCAGGTTTAGTGCTTTGGTTAGAGGAAGGAACCAGTCATCAGGATTTTATGGAAGCAAAAGGGAAAAACCAAGCTTAAGTGCTACCAAAACCAGACCTCCCGTGTTTAATGGCAGTTGGACCTCTCGAGGAAACCACTTGGGCAGACACCCTGTCCCATGTGGTTGAGCTGTTCCCTCTGTCAGTGGTTTCAGAGGAAAAGATCAGGTATCACACTCACAGCCAGAGCCTTCTGGAGTCAATAAAATTATTTGCTCTTCTTCCCCAAAATGTTTTGAGTTAACCCATCAAAATTTCCAAAGCACTGGCAGGATGGAACAGCTGCAGGCACCAGGAGAGAGGGAGGTGAGCAGCCAACTCACAGAGTAACATGAGGGTGGATGATACTGAGCTGCCCAGGAATCACCTTAATATCAGATTTTATTATGTTTTGAAAACTTGACTCATGTTCTGAATTAACTGTAATGTCAAATTACAGTATGTTAAACCATATTGCTGTTTTGCCTAAGTTATTTCAGAAGAGATGTTGCATTTGCAGTTTTATATCCCAAATACCCTTGTGACTACAAATGGGCAGAAGATTTCAAATTAGCTCAATTTACAAACTGCAGTCAGGAATATCCTGAAAGAAAGGGGCCAAGGAAAATAAGTGAAAAACTTGTTCTTAAGAGATCAGGTCAAGTAAGTGACCAGAAGGAATTTCCATTTATAGCACTGTGGGTCCTGCAGTGGCTGTAGCACTGCCTCTGACAGTGGGATGATTTCAAGTTTAGAAGTGTATTTATCCTTTTTTCTCTCCTATTATTCTGCAACAAAAACAGCAAAATGACATTTTGAGGAGGAGGAGTTGTGGCCAGGCAGTTTTTAGGCAGCGTGATGTGATCATCTGGCTGGGAAAGAGCTGGAACCTGCACCCCAGTCACCTGCAGCTGCCTCACATTTGCCTCCAGTTTACATGTGAGAATTCAGGATTTGTCCAATTTTTGCCCAGAAATGCACAGAAAGGGCAGCTGGGACTCTGCCAGGCAGGATCTGAGCACTCTGCCTAATGCAACAGGTACTGCTCACACATTCGGGGATGGGATTTCTCCTGCTGCACACCTCTCTGCTCCCATGGGTTTTCACTGCAGCCATCACCAGTATACACAAACCATTAATTAAGTACTGAAAATGAACCACACTCACAGAAGCCAAAACAACACTGGTGTGTGCACATTAATCAACATGTCACCTTAGAGACCATCAGAACCACTGAAGGTCATAAAACTGCCAGTGATTTCAGTGTTAAATTGGCATCAAAAGCCACCTTTCAGCAACTTGGAAGTACAAAACTAAACATAAGCAAAACTGATCACGACCAGAATGCCCCAAAGCTCCAAAATGAGGGTGGGGAGGAAGGGCCATCCCTATGACATCCTGGTTATCAGTCAGGACTGGATTCTCTCCTACAATAAACAGTCAGGCTCTCCTAGGTCACCAGCACCAGCAGAACCCCCACATCTTTAGCAGATTACAGCTGATAAATTTCTACTTAAAAAAAAGAAAAGAAAAGAAAAGAAAGGAGGAATTCAAAGTTTTTACTTACAGCATTAAGCCCCAGGGAGTTTCCTGGGAGAGAGGAGGTGACTCCAGAGAGAATGGCTGTGGCCACCACTGCCCCCAGGCACTGGGCGAGGATGTACATGAGCGCCTTGAAGATGCTGATCTGGCAGCTGAGCAGCAGCCCCAGGGTGACAGCTGGGTTCAGGTGTGCCCCACTGATGTGGCCCACGCTCTGTGCCATGGTAGCGATGGATAACCCAAAAGCCAGAGAAACCTTCACGTTGTCCTGAGACCTCGTTGATGTTTTGTTGGCCACCACGGGGAAGTTGAAGCCCAGAGCCGAGCCAATGCTGATAAAAATGAAAAGGCTCATGGCCAGGAACTCAGCCACCACTGCCCTCCAGAATATTTTCTTTCTGAATTCACTAGCCATCTTTCCTCTTTCTCTCTCTCTCTCCCCTCCTCACTTTCCCTTCTCCCTCTCTCCCTTCCTTTGCCTGATATTTTCCCTTTGAGGTCTGAAGAGAAATCTGGAGGAAAAATACAGTCCTTGGATTATTTATAGGGCTTTGGGTGGTCTGTAGGAGGGAAGGGGTGTTGCACAAAAGGAGGAAAGAACATCTACATAGATGCTGACTGCTAGATTGATGTAAGACACTGTTTGCCTGCCAAAGTTTTTTTCTTCCTTTTTTTTTTTTTTTTTCCCTTTTTCCCCTCCCTTAACAGCGTTCAATCTCTGCCGCCGTTTTTAAGAGGCTTTTTAAAATTCTTGGAAAAATTTTTAGGAGAGCCTTAGGAATTTCAGCCTCACTTCTTTAACTCCTGTGTCATCTTTCAGAACGTGGATCGGGATGAAAGCTTTGATGGGATTTCTGTCTGGAGCTGAAACAGAAAGCAAAGTTATCAATGCAGGCTGGTAAGTTATTCACGCTCAGCTTCAGCGGCAGCAGATAACAGCTGAAAGTAGTAAATAAGACTGACAGCTAAATCCACACTCCAGAGGCTTCAGTAGCTCTGTTTCTTTTGAAAAAAAAAGGTAGAAATGTCCCTTCTGCTGGCTCTGTGGACTCAGAGATGTTTTGGATGCCAAGTCTGGCGGCTGTACGGACACTCTTGGATTTACACAGCTCACACGAGCTGGTGTTCACTCATGAAGGATCATTTTTAATCTCTCCGTAAATCTGCCATAACACTGTGGTAAGCTGGAAGCTTTAAATGCATGTAATTTGCATGCCAAGGATGACTTTTTATTAATTTAATTTTTTAAATTTATGTCATTTCTTTACTTTTCTGCTTCCAAGCACAGAGGCGTCTCGGGGTTTCCCCAGCCTTTTCCTTCTGACTGGCAGGAAAAAAGCCAATTTGGGGGCTTCCTAGCCCAGGTCCTGCAGTGGAAGTCCATCTCTCACCACCCTGCTGAAGGTCAGCTCAGCTGTCCTGGCTGTCGCCAGGGAGACTCTGCTGCTGCTGAGCCACAGGACTGGCCAGAGAGACAGACAGACAGAGGGGACAGCAAGGGAGAAGGGAAATTACATGCTTGGTTTTGCAGACAAAATGAACCTCCCGGCAGTGCCAGAGCCTCTCGGAGCAAAAGGTCTCAGTGCCTGGCTTTACCTCCGCGGGGCTGGGACACACGGCTCAGATTAACCCCTGAGCTGCCAGATCCCTGCCCGCTCCAGCAGCTGCGGGTGTCTCCAGCAGCAAATCCCGGGGTCTGCTCTGTCTTAAACCAAGGAAAATCTGTTCCAGAGGCAGGGATAATTCCCCAGGCACAACTCTTGAAGGATGGGTGTTTAAAAGCAGCCTACTTCTCTGCCTCCTCTTTTTTCTCTTCTTCCTTTAATACACTGGAAACATCTTCTGAATTGTTCTTAAATTAATTCAAGGCTTTTTCATGTAGACAATATGCCAGGAAGAAGGAAAAAATCGAATACACACCTGGATAGTATCAGACAGCCAATAAGGGGGGTTTTAAAATATATTTGGTTTTCAAAAGATGATTCAGTGACAAAGCTGAAAACAGTTTAAATAAAAGCCCAGATGTCTGCAGCTTGACATACCCAAGTTCTTATTCTTTCTAGGCATCAGATGTTATTGATTTTTCACATAGCAAATTTTATTTCCTTTTTGTTTTATGATACACTTACACAACAGGACTGTACCAGTGAAAAAGGGAAAAATAAAGAGTGGGACTTCAATAAGGAGCAATGTGACAGACAAATCAAAAATCAAATTTAGCCAAATAGTGGAACATAGTGGAATTTTAATATAAGATACAGTTGATTGTAGTTGTATCCTGTCCAGTGGAACTTTTTATTTATAGCAAACACTATCTGAGACAAAGATCTCCAGCGATCAGATTCCCTGGTCCTTCCAAGAGGGTGCCCAAGACCCAGGCAGGACATGTATCACATACCTCAGGGAAGTGAGACAGCAGAACTCTGAATAGTTTGCAAGAGTTTCCATGTGTCCCAGATTGGCCTCTGTGGGATGGAGCTGCCCAGATAGTCACCCATGTCCACAGGAAACTCCCTTTTTACTCACCTCTTCCTACAATTAGGAACTGGATGACCAAGCCACCTCTGTATCAGTACTGATAAGGTGAGGAAGAACCCCTCCAAGGGAAACTTTCAGAAGGTGGGAAAATAGACTGGGGAAGTATTGCAAAATGCTGCCCTGATTTCTGCAGTCTCCTCTTGGTCTCCCTGACCGGCCTGTGCTGCCGACAGGACCCCAGGAAAGCCAGACCTTTATGTGAAGAACACAAACATTAAATGTACAAGAGGAGAAGGTTGGGCACCACCTTGGTGCTGAACCCGTTGGTCACCTCACACTCGCATTTTCATACTGGGACTCTCCATCTGTCTTTTCATAAATGTTACCAACCTCTCTTGTTGTATTTTGGAACTTGGTGCCACAGTAAATCAACAAAATGGTCATTCAGACAGAAAAGAAAAAAAAATCTGAAATAAATTAAAGACAACCACAGGGAATAAACACAAATAAAAGAGAAGAGACAGACATTTCCTGTACATAGAAAAACCGCCAAGTGAAGAAACAGAAAGGGATGCCAACAAAAGAACAAATATTCTGCATAAATAGAGGGAATTGCGGACAAATTAACTTATACAACGGTGTGAGTGTAATAAGGAAAAGGGGGAGAGAAAATGTGAGTAGACAAAGCACACATCAGTTGGACTTCTTCAGAAATGTCCACCACAACACAAATCTAACTGGTGCCCAACACACTGTGTCACTTTTCCAAAAACCAAGCTCCATCCCATATTACTCAGGCTGATGGCAAAGACCCCGGTGCTTGGTAAAGTAAACAAACCACACTCAGACCCCAAAACCACCAGAAGCTCCCAAAAAAGGGCAAAATCCAATTTCCTGCATATCAGATAAGCTGGGGTTTGTGCAGACAGCTTTTCTGGGCACGGTTTTAGCTTATCCACCACACTTGAAGGTGAAGTTTGGATTTTTCTAGAAATAGAGATGATTGCCAAACTGAAGTCAGTGTCTAGAACAGGCAATTAAGAACAGATCTGTTTGGAACAAGAAGGAAAAATGAGCTTTTTATCTGAGGGGTGTTTCTTCACAGATGACTTAGACCAGAGTATTCCCAACTTCTCTTTGATTTAGTTACACTAGAGACAGCTGAATGAAAAATCAAGCTCACAGTAATGGGTTTTTCATTGCCAAGATCTCAGGGCTGACTCCTTTTTTGCATGAAACAAATCAGATTTTGGAGGAGTATAGCACAAATGTCCCTTTACATTTCATTCAGAAAACAAATGTACTTGTTAGAGTGGTAGGCTTTGTTCTCTGATCCCACCCATCAGATTGCTTAGGATCTCTGCTTTTTGACCAAGAAACAAATGTCAGTGACTTCAAATTTGGTCTTGGCTAACATGAAATCTCTGGGAATTTCCCTCTTAGGTGAAGGAACAGTCAAAGTCTAAGGGCAGAAGGAATGAACATAAGTCCAGCAGTCAAATGATTGAAAGATCATGGGGAAGTTCAGCAAAATACAATTACTTTTCTCTTGAGAAGAATTAGTTGTGCTGTGACCCTGCCAGACGAGTCTTTTAGCAGGCAAGCAGCAGATCTAGGAAAGCTTTTTTACCTCCAGTTTCAGAAACAACAGAAATTCCCACTTCTGCCCATGGACTTTCACCCCTCTGAGCCATCACCACTCTCACCACCATGGAGGACAGCAAAGCCACGGAGCAGGGAAGAACCAGGGGATCCATGTATCCTGCCCAAAACATCTCAGAAATGGGGAGGATTTGAGCACTGATGGGTAGAATGAAAACATACAGAAAGTTGTAGTTCACAGGTGGAGTCTCCTGTAAGAATAACACATACAAACTTCAACAGATTTGCACCAACACTCAGGAGCTGCTTCCTGGGCTCAAATCACTTTCTGGATGGAAGCAGAACCCCTCCATGCTGCTGATGTAAAAAGTACAGGGTGGAAATTGAGACAAGGTAAAGATGCTTGGAGATTTCCCTGCAGGAGCTGCCTGATTACAACCAACACCCGTCAGTGTGAGCAAACTGGGAGGGGCTTTAGATTGAATCCCTGATTTAACACTCCTAAATCTGGGGAAGATGGAATATTTCACACACTTCCCTCTCTCCAGGGGATTCACTACCAGCCAGTCTCAGCACCCAAGCATGCTCCATCTGCCAGCTGATGAAAATTCTCTCCTGAGCTGCTCAGCTGGATTTGTTCCCTGAGTGATGATCCAATTTGGTTTTGCTTTGGTCTCAACCCTGGCTGTCAGGGGTGTCAGAGACATGAGAGGGAAGGCAGGGAGAGAGTGTACAGGTGCCACTTGCAGGGGGCAGCCAGGAGTGGGGGAAGCCTCGTCTCTGGGGAGGCTTAGCCTGGCAGCACCTCACATGAGGCAGTCAGTAGGAGACACCGTGGAGAGGCTTCTCCAACCAGGACATGAAAAGGTCTCCATCAACGGGTGGCAAAGAAAGGTTGGACTGGGGCAATGGTCTCCGCTCTCACTGGAGCTTGCTGCTGTTTTTTGGCTCATTTGCTCCCTCCTTTGCCCTGGCCTTCTGACTCTCCTGCCCTGGCTGACTCTTGCTCACCCTTGTGCCTGTCCTACCTCCCTGTGTCCCTGACCAATGCCCTGCTGTAGCAGTGTGGGGTTTAGATGGTGATCTCTTATTTCCCAATAAGCATCTCCTGGGGAAAAGCTGCTTGGGTAAGCATTCAGGCAAAGCAGTCAAGTCCACACACACCACACTCACCATGGCTAGCTCAGCAAAGAGAGGCAGAAGGGCTTTTATATGGTCAGTTCCAGCGAGGTTTATTTCAGCATGCCAAAGGGTAACAAGAGACAAAAGACAAAGACCATGTGCTGTGCACAAGCTTAAGTATGGGAGGGCACAGGGGTGGTACAAAGGACAGGGCAAAGGGCAGCAACCTGTAGGGGTGATGAGGGGTGAATAATTGGGGTGGGCAGGATCAGCTGGCCAATGGGGAAAGCAATCTGATGTAGATTGGCAATGGTGCTGCAGACCATCATGAGGAAGTCCTTTCTGTCCACCCAGATGGGGAAAGACTCTATGGTAAGTCTCTCCAAGCAAGGTTCTGGGGATTTCCCTGTGGGGGGAAGATTCAGAGGACTTCACACCCTGCTACTTTGCCCCTGCATCCTTGTCTGGCCTGCATTCAACCCTGCCTCCCCTATCCAGCCCATACTGCCATCCTCACCCCAACTCTGTCCAGGGTCCTGGACCTCCTGTCCGAGCGCCACTGACCGCGTGTGCAGCCGTCACCGCGGGAGCCGTGCCCGTGGAGCCACCTGGACACCGACAGCTCTTCCCTGATCAGCTGGTGGGAATGCCCTCTTTTCCTCTCTGTCTTCTCTCTCCTTGTGGGAACGCAACCGCCTGGGATGAACAGTGGTTTAGCCTTGGTTGCATATACAGGAGGCAACAACCTGAGACCATGGGAAGTGGGACACTGAAAGGGAAATATCTGGTCAGGTCATGGTGATAAGAGGGTGCTCATGGGAGTTGGTATGTTAATGGTATGTCAATGGAATTATTCTAGAATAGGTTGTGTTTCTGGTCCTTGTTCTCAGTTGTTTCATGACCTGTCACACATAAGGTCATGTTCTGAGTTTGTGTTTGTGATTGGACCCCTGCCTTCAGAATACCCCTATAAATTGTTATGTTCACCACACCCCCCATCTTTGGATCTCGGCCCTCAGATGATGCGGTTTCCGCGTTTGTTATTTTGCTGCTAGTTCTTTATTTTTCAGGCAATTCCATCATTCCCCTCCCTCCATTCTTGCCATGCTCCCCCCAGCTGGACCAGACTTGGGGTCGCAGAGAGCCAGACTGCAACATCTCCTCTCCTGCTTTTCCATTCCTTTTCTGTTCCCTTTCCTTCTTTTCTGTCTCTTCTAGCCCTCGTTTTTTTAGGCAACTCCTTTTTCTTCTCGCTTCCATTACCAATAAGCAGTTCTCAGATACAGCAGTGGCTTTATTTCATCCCTGGTTTGGCTTCATTTCATTCCCAACCCACAGTGGAATGCCACACCCTGTATGGAAAACTCAGAGCCTGCAATACCCCCATGGAGCTGGACACTGAAATCCCTTTGTAGAGCAGGACCTGGATTCTCACAAACTCCTCTAGGGGGGATTAGCAGTTATTTATCCACAACACGAGTCACCTGCTGTTTTGGGAGGCAAGATGGGCTGTCACCCTCTAACAAGCAAACTTCAAAGGCATAAAGTTCTCATGGTGAATTTTCATTTAGGTACTTCATGATTCAGTGAAATCAAAACAGGTTTTGAAGACTGATCAGTTTTTTTCATTTCTTATGTACAAAAAGTGTCTGTACATTTCTCCATGTTCACCTAGATAACATAATCCTCTTGATGGATTTTTTAAAAACTTTTCACTACATATTGAGCATCCTTGCTACAGCAATTCCATGTTTCTGATCCTCATTTTCCTTTTTTGTTTTTTTGTTTTTGCTCTCCAGACCATAATAAAACAATAGAAGAGAAAAACTTATTAGTGAATTTAAAATGGACAAAATCTGTGTTTGTACAATTAAATGAAAAGAAATTCAGTATCAGCAGAGGCTGATACTGACATCACTGAGCATTTAGCCCAGATTGATAGAAAAGATGATTTAAGATTTGTTTTCTCTTGAAAGAGATTTTTAAGGCATCTGAAGAGAAAATCACTCTTGAATGTTCTTAAAGAATTTGCTTCCAATTTCAAGTTGTTCTCTCCTCTGAGAACAGAAGACCCCACTGGACTTTCTGAAAACATCTATAATGCAGTGAGAAATTTCTCAGCACAGCAGAGGTTTTCATCACAAAAACAACAAAGCCACATGGGTGGCATTTTGTCCCCAGTTGTAGGTGCCTACCATGAAACAGCTGCAGCTGCTCTGATGTCCTTTGCCTGCCCCTCAATGAATTCTCATTGTGAGCATTTTCAGAGCATGATCACAGCCCTTGATTTCAGACATTTACACTGCACTGCCTCCATTTAACCATCTTTTTAGGCTGCCTGGGCTGCCCAGCTCCAGAGTCAGCATTTACCCTTCTCTGGAAATCCTGATTCTCTGGCCATGAGAGCTGCACAGCTGCCAAACAGTGACAAGACAGCTATTGCCCTTTTTCTGACACTTCTGGGATGTGAAATAATAAAGATGACTATCTTCCAACCCAGACACAAAAGGAAATTTCCCAGACAACTGCAAAACCAGCCTGCATCAGGAAGCAGAGATTTTTATCCTTTTGATTTCCTTGTGCCACCAAGTTTGACAGTATCATCTCTCCAGAGGATGCAGCATTGTGGACCATGAATTCTTCACCACTGTCTGTTCTCTGACACACAGCATGGAGTGCCAGGGAAAAGGAACAGAAAAGTTGTCTCTCATCAGAAAAATCTTCTGTCAGAAGGCAAAATTCAGATAAATTCTTCCAAACTGGACATTTTTTCTCCCCAAACTTATGCTGGAGAGAGAAGCCACACACTCTTCTGATAGCAGCAGCAAACTTCCAGCAGCATAAATACATTAATAACTGCCCTTCTCATATCAGTAATAGATATTAACCAAACAAACATCAGTGCACTCTGAGGGAAAGCCACTTTTGTGAGAAAGGGGGTATGAACCCTGATGATAAAACAGAAGAAAATCTTATGTCTTTCTCCAACCAAACCTTCTCAAATACTTTTTATTTAAAAGTAGCTCTCTTGTGAAATATTTTGTTTCTCAATCTCAGAAAATGCCACTACATTGAGGGCTGAACTCCAAATATTATTCATTTTTCTAAGTGTACATATTTAGCAACAATTGTCCTTTTGAATGTCCTGTGCCCAGTTCATCGCTGGGAGGTTGACCAATTTTTTTTTTCCTTTTTTTTGCCCTGCACATTGTTACATAAACTAATAAGTCTGCCAGGAATACAAGGCATGACACAGCAGTGACTGTGCTAATGAAAGCCTTGGTAGTTCCTCACAAACACAGGAGGTGAATAAACCATTGTTATTGCTATAGGAATATTTTCAGTGTAGATCAGAGTTTGCCTGGTTTTTTAAAGCACAGTCCAAGCTGCTGCTGCACTAAGCTGCAAAGCTCCATGAGAGCAATGCTGATGATTTGGTTGTTTCCAGGGAGGTTTTTAATGTGATTTCCATGAGTTTTGTCACCAGATTTGATCACTGTGTGTGCTCTGTGCTCTGTTTCCCCGTAGCTCTGCTGCTCAGGCTCACAGCTTGTCTTTGGCACAGTCCGAGGTGCTGATTCAACATCAGAGACTTCTTCAGAATAATTAATTTCTTTTAACTGCCAAGTGTTATAGGGCACTGGATGTTGAACTGATAGGGAAAATAAAAGGGAGGCCTCGAGGTGAAACTTGTGACCTATTTCCCCATCAGAAGAAAGCCTTGAGGTGAACTTTGTCAGGTTTATCACACAGCCACAGCCTGGGAAGTGTCAGCTGGAATTGTCAAATCTGTGAGATCACATCGCAGCAGCAAGGGAATTCAGCATTTGATACAGGCTGCAGAAATGAGGCAATCAAACAAAGTCATCATAGGCAGAGCACTTGTATCTCTTACAGAAAACTGTCCCAGAAAATTGTAGTAAATGGATCATCCTTGGGAGCTCCTGAGTCTGCCCTGCATTTCCAGTTACACTTAATCCCCCTGACAGCAGCTCCTCTGGGCTGTCTCAAAGACCTTCCTCCAGGAGGGGGATTCCTGCACCCCTTTAGATGTTTGATTCCAGTGTTTGCACCCAGATTTTCCAAATCTCCCTTGTAATAAAAGCTAAACAACATAGATATTGGAGAAGTTTTATTCCCTTCCTCTCAAAAATTTGGAAGATTTTTAAAGGTTCTCCATCTTATTTTTTACAGACTGATCAACTCATTTTCTTGCAAACTTTCTTCTTTTGGTTCTCTTGTCTTCTGTTCATATAGTTCTTTATCTGATGTTTTATGACTATAGTACAATGAATTTCCTCTACAGAGAGCCTCCTTTGTACTTCAGACCAGTTTTATAATCCTCAAGGTTCACCTTAATTCTAACCTTGTGCCTTCAGAGTATGGCTGCCCCTTTTAACTCAACAATGCTTGTGACTTTTACTCCTGCTCACTGCTCCATCTCTTCAGGCATAAATCAATGGGAAACACCACACCAGAACAAGATACCAGCAAAGCCTTTACCTCCATCACATCCTCAGTTTTGATCATGAATGATTGATAATTATCACTTAGCTGTATTTTTCCAACTTACTGCAAATTCATAATCCTGGCTGGTTTCATTCTCCTTTGCTTACATGAGCAGAAAACTCAAAGCTTGACTAAGACCAAGGGATAGCTATTGAAAATCACTTTAAAAAAAGAGAAAGTCCTTAGAAACAGTAGCATTCACCCCATCTAACATAAGACATTTCCTATTCTGTTAGTTTTACTTGTTTCCCTTGCAGTCAGTGGAAAGAAACAGGCACTTTTGGCACGTGACTCTGTTTATAAATCCACTTTGGATGCTCAGAGACACCATCAACCACATTGACCAGATCTTTACCTCAAAGTGAACTCTGATGCACAAAAGTACAGTGCTTGTTTGTGACACCAATTATTAGCAAGACCTACCCCATTTCTTCAGGAACAAGTGCGGAATGGATTAATTATTCCTTCAGCTACAACTTGGAATGGATTAATTATTCCCTGCAGAAGTAATTCTAAATCAATTCTAATAAATTCACAAAAATTATGTGTATATTTATAGGAAGAACCATTTTCCTTCCTTGCAGAAAAGCATCAATGTGCAGCACCATGGCGTATAGAAATCGTATGAAAAAACAGATATGCACAACTTAAAAATAAAGAAGAGAAAAAAGTCTATAAATTATACTGGTCCCAGCTTTCTATAAGAGAAACAAAGCTGGGATCCAGTAAGCTTTAAAACTTTTGGCCTTTTCAAAGTCATCTCTCAGTTTTGTGGTTGTGTGACTCCGTTCTCATCTGAGCAGCAGCAAATGGTCCCTATTAAAGTCCCTCCTATTTTTCCATCCCTTCCTGATGTCACAAGGAAATAAGACTCCAGTGTTAAGTGCTTATGGGTTTGTGCTCTGTAAGGGTGAGGTAGCACCTCCCTGAGTGTGTTCACATTGATGTTGCAGCAGGGCATAAACCAGTGATGCTGCCATGAAATGAGCTCTTGTAGAGCTTTCTGTGGAGGTTTAAGACCTGTTTGTGCCATCCCTGCACTGCAGTCCCCATCCCATGGGTAAATTGGGGTCAGGGTCCATGTCCAGGGGAAACTCAAAAGTGCCCACAAGGCAGCAACTTAAAATAAACCCTTTGGCTGCGACAGAAATAGATTTTGGATGTGCACATGGTGTGGTGGTGTGTCTCAGCCAGCTGGGAAGAAACTTTCCTGTAACAAATGGGAAAAGCCAGTCGGAGAGGAGCCCACGATGGCTAATGTGGCATGGAGAGAGCTGGGTCACACCCTCAATTTGTGCATTCATTCCCTGCAGCCATTGAAGGCTGGGATAATTACACCCCCCACCAGGGTTTGCAGAGCTCTCAGTAATTCCAGACTCAGTATTTATATTCTGCTGTAGAAATGTGTGTGTGTTTTTATATGACACAGTTTTCCAAAGTTTTTGTTCCAGTGGAGCTGTCAGGATATCTGTGAGTAGTTCAAATTCTTTGTCTGTACTCATTGCTGTTAACAGCACAGACCCACATAAGGATTGCAGTGATCTGTCCAATTCCCAGAAAAGAGTTAAAATTAAAAAGAAAAACATTGCCATTTGCCATAAGATTGGTTTAAAAGAAAGAAGAGATTCTGAGAAACAAGGCTCACAAGGCAAAGCCTAAGGACAATCAACTCAGCCTAGGCAGAGGAATTTGAACGCTGAATACCAGTGAAGAGGAAGAATGGCTTAGATTGGATGCTTTTGAGAGACTTGTAGGAGTTTGTGAGTGTTAGAGACATCCTGCTCTGCATTCCCACCTTATCCCATGAATGACATGGTAGGTGGACTTGTGTGTCTTCAGGAAGGGTGGAAAAAATGGAAGGCAGGACGGCGCTCAATGGCAAAGACCTTCTAAACAAGGAAGAAACGAAAAAACAGTCAGTTGCTTGGTTTGACTCAAACAGCAGGCATTTCCCTCCCACAGCTCTCACCCCAACAAGATTTCTCCCATAATGTGGGATAGTGTATCCACCAGCTCCAGGGCAAGGAGAAAAGGATAAAAATCATGTCAGCATTCATTTCCCATCCCTGTAAGAGAGGAAGAGTTCACTCACATGACAGCTGGATCTCAAAACCGTGGAATTAGATGGTGAATATCTTTCTTCAATTGTAGTGGCCCTGCATCTCTTTTTTGCCTCTGCAGGGCAGGAGAGGAGATGGGAATCTCCTCCCCAGACCCTTCAACTGGCCTGAAAGTGGGGGGAGAAGCCCCTTAGTGTGATGGCATCCAGGAGAACTCCTCAGGGTTCAGCTTCCAAGGGATTTCCAAGGTAAACCTTTAGACTTTTGTCCCCTAAACTGCTCCAACTTGTGGGTAATGAGACATCTATGATAGAAAAATGTATAATGAGCAGGGATTTGGGGATTTGCACTGGAAAAGATGTGGGTCCTGGAAGGATGTGTTTCTGCTCAGCTGGACAGCAATAGGGGCTTAAGAGTGTTCCATAAATTAAGTCTGTCCCAGCAATTAATTCACTTTTCCATAATGACTGGATCACTGGAGGTGGGAGGAAAAGAAGAGTGAGTCTGCATGATTTTCCCTGGTGTGGAAGACAAAAAAAATAACAGATTTTGCAGGTTTGAGCAAGGACATTTAAAGCAGGAGTGTAAAGAGCACCTACGGGGACTTCAGCTGTCCTGGAATTCAGAGCCTCCCAAGCTTCTTAAGGCACAGCTGGACTCCTTAAAATCAGGGACAGATGCCACTGCCACAGAGGAGTGACATTGCTATTAGCAAAGCAGCTGCAGATCTGGATTAGGGTGTAATCCTGTTTCCTTTGATTATCCACCACCATTGATCCAGAGTAGCAAATAGTAAGAAGTGGAAAGCTAATAACTGAACAAATTATTATTGCAAAGTTTGGCTCAACTGTGTATGTTTCACATGAGACTTATGCTTGGATTATGGTGGAAGGAAAAATGTCAGTTTATCTGAGAGAGGGAAGCTCAAGGGAAATAAAAAAGGAACAGCTGGACATTGTTCTCTGCACATGCAGGAGTTTTGGCTGACATTGTTGCACAAATTGTCTGAGGTTTGAACAATAACTGAGCTCAGCTGGGCTTCCTAAATAGGTGCTTTCAAAATCAGGGACTGGCCCTCTGGGAATACCAAACCACCTTCCAGGCTGCAGTGCCACAGAGGAGAAAGACCAACTATGGCTTGGTTCTCCATCACTCTGAAGTCATGTAGAGGTCATCAAATTGTTACAAATTTTGGCTTTCATGGCCAAGGAATTGCAATGGCTGAAAAGAGCATTCCCTCTCCCAGCTGACAGAACTGGGACTGTGATTTAAGTTATTTCAAATAATAGTTTTACCAAATGTAACCCCCAGTCTTTTTAACGCTCTCTCTGTGCAATGTGAGTAATCTGAAATGGGACTTATATAAGGAGTAAATATGCATATTCAATAAAATTACACCAATTAAATGCAGGTTTATTTCAGACCTTCCAGCAGACTGGCAGTTTGAAATATTTTGTTTACATTTGATATCTCCTACTCCTAAAAAGCAGCAATGTCAGGGATATATTGTGGTCACAGAAAGAAGTAAGGTGGGTGGTTAGAATATCTCTAGAATATCTCCTGCCATGCAGATATCCAATACCATGCAAGATTTGGATGGAAACTTTTGATGCCTCATCCTACCCCAAAATACAGTTGAAATCAAATTCTTCAAGGTGTTAATGTGGCAGTGCTTGTTTTCATTTTCTATTTTAACCTGCTGGAAAGCCACATATAAAGCATGCTACAACATTTTCCAGCCTTCTCAAAGAGATGGGGATGGCAGTTCCAGGTAGAGCCATTAAGGTGGTGAACCAGCAGTTGTTTTCATGGGATGATGTTGTTCCTTGGCCTTTCTTGATGAGAAATTTAAGCCTTTTAGGCTTCATAGTGAAAGATTTGCTTTCCTGCCCTGGATTCTCCTTTGAACTCTCTCCATTGTTTAGATGACTTTTCTGAAATGTGCTCCAGAGCTGGACACATCATTTAACAAGTTTTAAATAGAGCAGTTTATAGAGGCAAGGTCACTTCCCACCTTCTACTGAATGTTCTCCATGTACATCCAAAAGTTTCACTGGTTTTCATTTTGCAATAGTTGCCATTGAGAAAGTTATCAGTGCCTCATTTGCCACTTGCCAGATAAATTTATCTCCTCCTACACACAGAACTTGCAGTCTTGTCTCCCAGACATTTTAGCCTCAGTTTGACTTTATTAAAACAACTTTGATTGGACTGTGAATAATTAATCCTTCCTTTCCTATTGATTATTTACTAACTTGTCTTTCTTGTGATACCAGAAAACTGAACTCACAGAGTTTTCTCATGGGATGGTTCCTAACCATTAGACAACACTGAAGCAATATTAACTTTAGTTTTTCCTCTCTTCAGTGCTTTCCTGAAGCCCAAAGAACTTGAAAGATCTCTGGAACACTTTAAACATAAGAAGCATTTATGATATGATAACATAAAATCATTGGCTGAGAGGACAAGCCACTTCCAAAAGGGTCTCTTCTGCTGACCACACAATATTACCTGTTCTTGATGAAGGGTCTTTCATTTTCTCATCAGGAGAACAGACTACTGCACTGCTGTTGGCTCATTGAAAAATTCTGTCCAGACTTTCCAATTTTTAAAATATAATCCTTGTTATTTCAGTACAAGACTAATCTGGTTTTTTGGTTTATCCACTTCACACAGTTCTGGAGGCCTTTTCAATTCTGTCCAATATCTACTGAGTTTAAAATAAACAATTTCTCAGTTCCCTGTGTCCATGCCTATAACTTTTTCTGTGGAAGGTTCCTGCAGACTGCTGTTATATTTATTGCTTTGGGTTTTGAAGATGCACTTTGTTTTTCCAGCTCTGGTGTTCCCAATGTTTGTATGCTCTCTGTCTGCCCTTATTTCTTGACCCTTTTGCACTCAGGTGCAATCTGCAGCCACACTGGGAAAACTGAAGGAACTCCACCTCAGCCCTTCATACCCTTTCCAAGGCGGTCAGCAGTTCATGGGCAACTGGATTCTTTGGTTCCTGAAGAATTATCAACATAAAGAGAAACACTTTCAACTCACACAAGACTTTCCGAAGTTTTCTTTCTGAATCTTTATGCCAAAAGCTATAGTTACAAACAAAAGTTAAATAACAAGCAATGGTGAAATTACTTCTGTGACTCGCTGCTCTGCGTCTGCATGGTCTGGAGAATGGCTGAGGACTGCCTGGGCTCCAAGGCTCACGCTTCTGTCCTTCCACGTGCTCAGCAAAACTCCAAAACTCTGCAGCTACTGTTTTCACTCACACTAAGGACAGGAATCCGAGCTCTTGAGAGGCTGGGGCTTGGGGTCTCACAGTGTAGCTGAGGCTCAGATTTTAGTCTTCTAAAGGCTCATTTGCATTGACTTTTCCAGAATAAACATTTTGAGTGCCTCACTATAACCATACAATCTGTGAAAGAAGGGGGCAATAGGCCCTAAGGCAGAGTCCTAAATGATAAAGACATTTTGTAGGAATTTTCGCTTTCACAGGGGTGGGTACTGAATTGTCCAGTGAGCACATACATTGCCAGTAACCAAAAATCTTGATATCTTTGGCAGGATCACATAAATAACATTTCTCCTAGAATAACATGTTCTTGAACTGTATCTCCAGTGTATTCTCTGCACATATGCTTCCTATTAGTCGCAGACAGGGAAGTCTTACCCAAGAGCACTTGTATATCCAATTTACAGAGGCGAAAAGGAGAAAACTGCGAGATTTCTATCACCACCTTAAAGTCTGGTTTGAAGACTTTCTATCTGCCCCATGTTTCTTTACATCTGTGCATGTGTGGACATGAAGCCTGGGCAAGACTTTGGATGCTTCAGCACCATTTCCCATAATTGCAATCTCCATGATAATTCTGCAGGTTAGGGGTGAAGCAGAATATAAACACAATTATCATTGTAATAGTGTTACAAAATTAAAATAAAATAAAAAATAGAATAGAATAGAATAGAATAGAATAGAATAGAATAAAATAAAATAAAATAAAATAAAATAAAATAAAATAAAATAAAGAATCCCTCTGGGGGTTGAGTATGAGAGAATTGGGGTTGTAGAGCCTGGAGAAATGGAAGGAGGACATTTCTGTGGCCTGAAGGTTCTAAAGATGGAAATGCACCCTGTCCCAGCACAGCATCCAAGACAGGGGATGCAAACCATCCCTGGAAGTACCAACTTCTCCCTAAAGAGCTGCTCCTTCATCTTCAGACGACTAAAGGTGATATGCATCCTGGACTTTACATCAAGCTCAGTGCACATTTTTCCAGTACTGTTTCTCTTCCTGGGAGAGGATGGAAAAGAACTCATCCATAAGGAATCACTTCAGCCTCACCTAAATCCCTTTGGAAGCTTCTTTGACACACACAGGCTCATGCCAGCACTTTCCACCTTGACAAACATGCAGGACTGACACAATCTCACTCCAAGCTTGGAAACATAATTAATGGTGTGTCAGAATGACTCACAGCATCCCTTACCTCATGTTTCCCCTTCTACCTCTCAACTCTGCCTCATTTTCCAGCTCCTGCCCCTGTGCAGGTGGCACACAGACCTGTCCACTCAGGGTTGTCACCCTGCTCAGTGTGGCTTCTTCTCTTCACCTCCCTTGGAGGAACTAGAGATGAGCTGCAAAATTCCATAGTTTCCAAGGTTTCTGTGTTACTGGGAAAGACTTTCATGTCATGAGTCATCCCACCTTATTCCACATAATATTTTATTTAATATTACATTTCCTGTCCATCCACTGAAGGGCAGATCTCATTTGGGCTCTTATCATCTCTCTTATCTCAGATCTCAAGCTACACAACCTTGCTTTGTCATCTTGGTTGCCTTGCCTTGGGAACACCCAAATCCAAAATCCTCCATGTGTCTTAAGTAGGAGTTATTGATCTGTTGTCTTCCTCCTCTTATCCCTCATCTCGTTCCTTTCCTATCACATGAAAAATCATTCAATCATTTGAATGATTCAAATGATTGAAAACTCATTTTCATTCTCAGGGACTTTCATTATCCTCTTTTCAGTCAGTATTTGCAAGCTGATAGAAAAATCTGAGCAGGTAGTGAGGACAAACATCTTCATCTATTTGTTCAATTTTCTCATGGTCTGATCTTAGACTTTTTCCCAAGTTATGTTTCATACACCAAATTTTTTTTTTTTTTAAATGTTCTGAACAATTTTATTGTTTTACACTCTGCTTGTTCACAGAATGTCAGAGTGGCTCATGCTGGAAGGGACCTCTGGAGGGGATCTGGTCCATCCCTGCTCCATGAGGGATGATGGCTCAAATCTCTGTGACAATAAGATCAACAAAACAAATCTCAGTGTTTTCTTCAGCTACACATTTCAAATGGTCAGTAAATTCCAGAAGCCCAGGTGAATTGTTTTCTCACAGCCTCACTTCATGTGATGCACCCTCAGATTCCACATGAGATAATACTTGAGGGTAAAACCTAACAGTGCAGCATTATGATTGAAATATGGTATTCTCCATGGTATTTTTTTTTTTTTGAAGTATTTTATTTTCCTGTTATTGAAAGTTTCTGTAATCTCTCTTCCAAGCCAGCTAGGAAATGATAAAATGTTCACATCTTAAACTAAACAACGCATGAATTCTGTCAAAAGGAACAAACCTACATGCTGAAAAACTCATTACCGGTGTGAAAGTGGATGAACTTGTTAGGAACACCATGATTTATAGCTTTATTTTTTTTAAATATTGATGATTTCTGATGGTATTCAGCTCAAAAAATCAGAAGTCTCAGTGTTCATATCTACATGTAAACTAAGTGCCTATGATCCTTATATGTTGAGATCTGGGATTTAATTCAGTTACCTTAATATAGGTATCAAGGCACAATATTTTTGTGTCAAGGGGAATTATTTTTATTTCCCATCTGATATGGGAAATGGGATTCCATTTCCCATCTGATAATCAGCTGCTAGTCCATAAATTTGTAGATCCTTTATAATGCCCACCTTTTCCATAGAGGTTTACCCCAAATGGCACCAGACCCCATCTGTAGACAACTCAATCAAGGGGTAAAACTGCTGGAGCTCGGGGAGTTTTGAAGACTGCATCGAGGAAAATGCACACATTTGATCAGTTTAATTATTCTCTAGACTCCACTGATTACATCCACAGATTGCAGTGGGAAATGGGACACAATTTCATGTAAATACCTCAATATATACGTCTTAATCTCTCAGGTGAAACCCATCACATATTTCTAGACAGCCTGGTTCCAATTTCGCTGTCTCCAACCCAATATATTCCTTGACAAGTCAGAGTTTCAAGTAACAGCTGGAAAAAAACACATGTAGAAGAAAAATACCAAATATTTTGAGGGTTGTTGGTCGTAGTTATTTAAGCAGAAGGTTTGGAGATCTTCCAAGGAAAGTGAAACCAGTATATGTTAGGACTTGTTCAACAGCCAAATGCTGTGGACAATTCCAATTATAAACAAAACTGAAGAGTCATATGGAAAGGTCCAGTTTATTTCTCGTTCCAAGAAACTTCTCCAAAATAATACCTGGATGCAAACACTGAAAATGGAAATACATTCAGTTCAAACCATTATTGGTATATTTTAATTGCAGTGTTTATGTATCAACTACCTTTCAGTTGTAACATTTATACATCATTGGTACATTTGCTTATATTTATTAGAGTATTTTTATATTTCTCGAGCTTGAATTTAGATCTCTTCATTGTGGAGAGTTATTTACTACCCTTGCAAAACTGGTCCAGGATCTGATGGGTCTCACGATTATAAAGCTGTTTATTGCATTAAGCTTAAATTACAATTTTTTTCTTTCACGTTGCTTTATCCTCCTGGTGATGCTCACAGAACCCTAGAATGGTTTGGGTTGGAAGGGACATTAAAGATCATCCAGCTCCAGCTCCTCTGCATTAATAGCACTGGGTCCCTTTTTCTCTGTTGCCTCATTATTTTAAGATTATTCTTAGGCCCCTCCACCATTGCTGCGTTAGGTTATTTATAAAACTTTTTTATTCACCAGTTTTAGCCTTTTCATAACCCTTGCTGTTTCTCTGGATTTATTCCTGTCTCCATGTAGAAGTTTTACACCTAGAATACTGTAGTTCACAACAATTTTTTCCAGCCATGACATGTCAATTTAACTATTAAGCACTCAAAAACATTGTTCTGTGGGTTGCCTGCCTGTATTTTAGGATTATGATATTTCCTGTACACTTACCAACTTTCATAATTGGACAAACATGATAAGCCTCCGTGCCTAAGGTGTGCCTTGCATCATCTTCAAATCCAGCTCTCTTCTGTCAGGAGCTGCATCTATTCTGAAGAGAAATGAGGGGTTCTGCATAACCTTTTCCATCATGGATCTACAGTGCCATTTGGCAAAGCAATATGCCAGTTATTCATGAGAACAAAAACACAGTGAACTCAAAATATCCACTTTTTTTCCCCCCCTTCTTACCACATGTTAAAATTAGAATAAAATAATCGGCTAGATATAAACTTGGTGAACTTACAGTTTCCAGCTGCATTTTTCCTTCACCACCTGAAAATGTGATGTTTAACTGTCCTGGGCCTAGTTCTGAACCTTTTTACCCACATGTGAATAAGCAAGAATCCTGTAGACACTGAGAACTTACTGAACGTGGGGATAATAATTCAGGACCCGTCCATGATATTATTTGCCAGCACAGATTTTCCCAGGACAATAAATGGAAATGTTCCAGGAGAAGAAAACAATGGTGGTGCACTGTGAAGGAATAATGGAGAGAAAGCATTTTTGGTGGTGAAAAGAGCTGGAGCTGTGAGACTTCCCTTTCCATGGGACATTTGTGATGCTGTAACCAGTTCTCTAGAAATCAGAATAATGATGAATGGGGCATTACACAGCACTTTATTCCAAGGGATTGTCAGCTTCACCCTGCCCCTGTTGTGAAGATTTTGGCCCTGGGCCTTTGATTCAAACCTAAAATTGCTCTCCAACAATGCTCCTTCCCAGGGCAGCTCTGCCATGGACTGAAATTGCAGATTCATGGTTGGTTTTTCTGCCACTGACCATAACAGGCTGTGGCCTACAGCAAAACCTGTATTCAGAGAGGTTAAATACCATATACAACTTCTTTAGAGCAACAACACACCATGAAAAATATACCATAGTCCTTCCTTGCTATGTGGCAAATCCACATTAGCACAGCAGATCTCTTCTGCAGAGGCACAAGAAAACAGGTTTAAGAAGAAAACCTTTGATTCTCAGGGGCCATACAATTTTCTTTTTAGATTATTACTAGGACTGGCACAGGGTGAAAAACACTCTAATTTTGCTGCACTTCTTGGAAACTATCTTTAAAATTTAAGTTACAGCAAAATAGCAACTTCCATGATAAAAATGCATGGAAATAAAATACGAGATAAGAGAAAAAACAGAGTCCTAGAAGATATGAAACAGAAATTAATCAGTGATCCATGGCCTTGTGGATGATACAGAGTGAAAGCAGATTGTTGGCATTGTTTTGAAGGTTTCAAATAAGGAGAAAATAACTTATTTCAGGCTGGGGTTTAACTGGTATTTGGAAGACTTCCAGTAGTCACAGAGTGCTTAAGCCTTGTGCTTTAAAATAAAATACAAATGGCTTGACAAACCATTGGGAATTTGTGCGGCCAAGGGAAAGAGTTGGGGAGGGGCTGGCAGAGGCACGTTTCTGACTCCCATCTGGATGGGATGTAAGAGTGCACCAGTCCTTGGCTGGTGTCAAGGATTTATTGTAAAAACAAACCTGGGGGGGCCCACAGAGCTCTCAGAGCCTTTCCTGGGTGATCCAAGAGTCCTGGCTCACTGTCCACTGCTCTGCACACCCTCTATTTCTGCAAAAGCATTCAGAAATTCTGTTTGTATTTTGAGCATGGTAAGTTCCTAATGTATAAGGCAGATATTCTTTAATGGGTAAGAATTCCAATGCTGTTTTCTAGGATTTATAAATACACTTATTCCATAGAGAGATGAAAAGCCTGAAAAGTCATAAAAAATAAGATCACTCAGAGCAATTTAAAACAATTTTTAAAAGAAAGACACAAAGGCAGGATGATGCAGATATTGATCTTGGCTGAGTTATCAGTGCCAAGAGACAGATGGCACTCACTGACTCATGATAATAATCATAGAGATCAGCTTTTAATACACTGATTGTCAACATGCAGAGGAAAACATGATCAATAATCTATTGCTATTTTCTATTCTTTTCAACCAGTGCTGATGGAAAATAAGAATCATTGGGACTGGGCTATACACCAGTAGCAGTAAGTGTTCAGCTGAGCACGACCCCACGTGATGACAGAAAACATATTTTTAACGTTTTGTTTCTAATCTTTCTGCATTCCTCTCCATATTCAGGAGTGATTCTGAGACTACAGAGCCCTGCTAAAAGCAACTGCCTGTGAAAGTATCCACAGCACTTTCAGAGCGTGTGCTGTTCGAGGGAACAATATGTGAATCACACCACGTAGGCTCAGCTTCTCTACAAATTCAGTGGGGAAACTAAGGCCAAAATATCAGTAGAAATGTAGCTGGATGCATTCCAAATAGTTCAGGTGAGAAATCAGTGAACTCCAGCATCCCAGCCTGTAACAACCAGGTTCTCAGCTTCAGTGCTTCAGCCAAGAAGTTTCGTGGGTTTAAATCCTTCTCTGATGTTTCTGAGAAGTAATCAGTCTACCTTTCCCAGAGAAAAAATTGTGGAGACATCCACACCATGTTAGAGATGATGGATAGTAGAAACTTTATGACACAAATGGTTTTCTGCAGGGGACACACCCCAGGACCTGGACCTGTTCAGTTTTATCATACAAACACAGGCAGTTTCAATCACCTGGATCCACAAGGTGTGTGCCTTAGGTTAGAATATGTAGCTGGGGGTGTGGNGGTTTACATTTTCCATTTCAGGGGAGGCTCCTGTCTTCCTTAGCAGACACCTGCCTTCTCAAACCAAGACAGTGTGACAGAAGGATGAGGTGGTGGGATCAGCAGCTGGATCTCCTCTGTGGACTTTCAGCAGGACTGCTTTCAGTTCTCCTGGGCAGGCATTAGGATGATGACATGGAATATTTCCCATTCAACCAGCTGTGCCACAGCAAGATCAATCTGGCATCGGCAGCAAAAGAAATTATGAATGAAGATCTTCAGGGCAGACATTTGATTTGGAGGATTCCTGTTACTCCTGCAGTGGAGGGCAGATGACACAGCTCTGCCCCAAAGGCTTGTTCCTGACTATTCCAGGGGAGAAGCTCTGCCCCACTGCACTGTAATAATCTCTCCTCCTTCCTAGCAGGCTGCTGTGGTTTTCCATTTCCTCTAGCTGGCTTGGCCACAGGGCTTTTGCATTTTTTATTTTCCTTTTATGTAACATGAATATCAGGTAGTAAAGATCAAGTGCTTTAATGTCTGGCTGATGCATCACCTGGGTTTAATAACTCACAGAGCCAGTGTGGGGCATTAGAGGGAGATGGGCAGAGAGGGGATAGGATGGGCGTGAGAGATGATTTCCAGATTATTTCTCTTTCTGTTGTGTCCAGAGTTCAAAAGCAACAAATGCCAGAGTCTGCAAAATGCAAACAAAGTTTCTCTACTTTTCTCTGCTTTTGACTTTTCCCTCACACTGGACCAGTAGAGCAGTAGTAGTTTACAAGCAGTATACTAGGAGTAGTTACTAGTAAAGAGTAGAAATATAATCAGGAAGAACTATAAAAATTCACATGATGGCAGGAATTGGTTTATATAGTACAGGAGGTAGGAATAAAGGAATTTGGAGTCTTTTCTGACCATGAAAGCCAACAAAGTCAAATGCAGCTTGAAATCCCTCAGGCACACCAAACAAAGCACCCAAAGAGGAGCAGCTGGATTAAATTTGACTTAAAAGTCACCATAATTGGCACTGGCCAGTAGTCTCCAGTACAAGGATGAGTAGAGTGATTTTCCAGTGGCATAAATTATAGCCTGGTTCAAGTTCTTACTCCACTATTTCAAATTCATGAGCTGATTGAGAAATTTGCTCTGATCTTGCTGAATGCAATGAATTGGGCCATGAAGGAGTAGCCTTACATGTGCATCCCCATAAATTAGACTGAGATAACCACACAGTTTTATTGAACACACAGCAGCTTCTTCGTTTGCTGAGAACCACAGCCTGATTTCAAAAGCTTTCCTCTGCTGAAATCTTCCATATCCTGTCCTTAATCTCTTAAACCATCTCAACCCTGGAGCACAAATATTAGAGAAAAACAGGGAGATACATTTTCATTCCACATGCTTCCTCTGCATGGATGTGAATGACATTCACAATCTCTTCACTGGCCCATGTGGTTTTGCCAGCATCTGTTTCATGGAAGTTAGAAGTGAGGTGCATGACCTCTTCCATAATTAAATTCAATTCACTGCTGTTAAAAAGAATCCATATCATATTCTGACTTCAGTAAATGCATAAAGCTCCAGCCCACAGTCACCTCTTCCTCTCTTTCCTCTGTTTCTCCCATTACAAAGCTGTTTCCAAACTTCAGTGAACGCATGGCCAGGAACATTTCATTTCAAAATACATATATATTACTCTTTAGATAATTCCCACTATCCCTGTGCCATGCTTTACCTTAAACAATTCTTTTTCACTCCTCCATCTTTCTGCAAAGTTACTACAAAGAAAACAGCCAAAGCCTTTCTCAATCACTGCTTTTAGCCAAGTTTTTCTATTTTCTGCTTTGCAGCCAAGATGACCAATTTAAAACAGTCATAGAACAATGCCAGAGAGGAGACCTCTATACATGGAAGATTTGAAAAAGTTTATAAAGGTGAGCTTTGGCTCAAATTAAATTGTATTTCTGCTCAAGTTCATCCTGTCTCTTAAGATACACTTTTAAACTTCTAGAACTAAATGTTCTAGAAGTCTCAGAGTTATCAAGGATTCCAGCACTGGACTCAAGCAGCCAGCCTGGTTTTTCAGACTACTACCACATGGAGCATCCTTTGGTATTGTGTGAAGAGCCTGATAAAGTCCTCCTGCAGTATAAATGGCACTTTATATGAAATAAAATCATGTTGGGGGGAAAATGATAATTCTTTCTTTGGTTAATGTTCTTCCCAGGAAGCATTTTCATCCTTTTTTTTCCTTCTGCTGTCCATACCCCTGCCCACACTAGGTGGGCACCATGTCCAGCCAACCCTTCTTTGCTGGCAGATTCAAAAAGCATTTCTTTCTCTTGTTTTTTAAGGACCTGAATTAAATTTTTACCAATGTCTTTTCTGGTCCCTAACTAAGAAAATCAGGTAACCTGTTTCAGACCTAAGATGGAGATGAAGAATTCCATTTATTTCCACGTGTGCAGTATGAGCAACTCCTGGAGCAGATTCCCCTGGCTCATTTAGGTTTTGGGACCTGCACAGTCCAGGCAGGATAAAGAGGAAGGTGGTGACCCATTAAGGCTCCCCTTGTTAAAATATCCCAATTTACATCTTAACCATGGCAATGCAAATCTTGCTGCTGTAGCTGCTGCCTTCTGACCTCTCTTCTTCTTGGCTTTCAGACACAGAACACAATTTTAGATGTGCTCTGGGCATTGTCCTTGGCTGCTGACCAAGGCTGTGCAGCACTTTGCTGCTCCCAGAGACTTTCAGCTGCTCACTCAAGTGTTTTCCACTGAACAGAGAGAAGCAGGATATTGGAGGCAAGATTAAGTCCCCCCATTTCCCAGCACTGAATCAAACAAAACCTTCTTCCACCCACACATTGCTGTCTCAGCTTAACAACAAAAACAACCTGCCAATCTCTCCCCACACAGAAACCTTTAGAGTTTTCATCAAAAGTAGAGGAAAGATGCCGCAAAATTTCTCAAGCCCACCAGGCATAAATTGCCGTAATTCCTTTCAAATTATCTGCTGTTATTTTCTTTGAAATCACTGGATGAATCAGATGAGAAGTGAGGGAGTGGGGTATTTCCTGTACCAAAAACATGCCACAAATAAAGACAAAAAAGTNGGTGGAGGAGAAACTTTCCCAACAAGACCTGTTGTATAATAACTCCCCTAAGGAAGTGACAAGCACAAAGTTTCTTGAAATACTAAACGTGAGTTTTTTTCCAAACCAACAAGTGTGCACTGAACAGAAAACCTGTGCTGGCAAGGCATGGGAACATTTAATAGACCTCTCCTGTTGGAAACATAGTAAAGGTAAGAAGACTTTCAGAAAGCTGTGAAAGCAGGCCTCAGAAACACATCTCTGGTTTGTGAAGAGCTTTGGGGATTGAAGGAGCCACTGAGATGTTTTACAGTAGCTGGCTATCAGTCCAAAGGGAGCAAACAGCTGGAGATTTCCTAGAGCAGCTCATGCAATCTCCCAAACCAGATCACTCCCATCACCCTGTCACCCTGGAGCGGGATGGAGGCAGGAATGGAAGCAGTTAGTGGCATGGAACATCTAGTCTGCTCTAAAGACCCATGCCCTGCCATTAACAAGGACATTCTAATTTCCTTATTAGTGTGATTCCTTATTAATTTCATGAGGAAAATTCAGAAAAAACAAGAAGGAAGATAATCAAAAGTTATGAGGCAGAAGAACAACATTTTTTCTTATTTTCCAACTTCTTTCCAGTGCATGCCTGCTGACCCACCTATCTCCAGACCCAGCTATCTCCAGACCAGAGAGCCAAGGGCAGGGTCTTTGCCCAAGAAAACAAACTTGTGTACCCTCTGCACGTGGGTTTTGCCTATGAATCACCTCCTGGTGTCATTCCAGATATCTTCTGTGCCTGTATTAAAACCATTCCAGGAGTGGGATGGATATGAGATGAAAGATGCCTTGATAGAAGAAGCTCTAATTTCATATGGAATTCCTTCAGGATTTATGGATCTGAGAAAACAGTGCAGATGTGTTTCTGGGCATTAACTTATCACTGAATAGGCACTGTTTCAACATAATTTATATTTCAGTCTTGGGATTTCCCTGACAGCCTCCTCCAAATCATTCTTGCCTGTTAATGTCCTGTCGGATTTAATGATCTGGCTTCTCTGACAGTTTTATCCTAATGTGAAATAAATGCCTTCCTGATGCTTCACTCTGTGTTGCTGATGATGTGATAGATCAACATTTTTATTTATGTTTGTCTTTTGGCCTTCAGAGGATAATCAAAGCTGGCCACTGAAGGCCACGAAGTGGATCCTGTTGGCTTCACTGGATGTCAGACCAGTCCTCTGACCAGGTGGGAATGCAGTAGTCGCTGATGCAGGTATGGAAGAGATCAGCCTCAAAGCAGGCGAATAAATCTCAAAGGAAACCACTCCTTCTTGCTAACTAAAGACAGACGAGTTATTTGAGAGACAAAATATTTTTGCCAGAGGAAGCAGAAAGAAGGGAAAGCCCTGAGGCTCTTGGGCTATCACAGGACCAGTTGCATTAAGAACACACCAGAGGAAGGAAACTTTTCCTCACTAAATCTTCTTTCACTTTAAACAACCCAATATCCAGGTTTCACAGTGCACATAGCCCCCACAACCAGCCCTGGTGTATCACCCACGAGGATTTACTCCAGACACAGCATTTCTTTACTAAGCCCTTGCAAGAATTAAGATCTTTGACTCAAGGCTTAAATTTTGCTTCAGAGAGACTGGGTCCAAGCCAATGCCAGCAGGACAAATGGTACTCCCTGGGAAGTTGTCATCTTTCTAAAGACTAATATTTTTCTTCAGGTTTTGCCTTTTCTGGGCTGCCCCATGAAATCCCCATGCTGTGGTCCCTCAGGACTGATTATCATGGGAAGAGGATCACAGTTATGTGATTTTCCTCCTGGATTGAAAGAGAGGCTTCTCCAGAGGCTCTCACAAACACATCCCTCTCCTTTGAATTAGTGCATGGATCCCAAAGTGCTGACTTCTGTGTCAAACTTTGTTTTTTACAATGAGGTGACAGGAACATCTCCCTCCCCACAATGTCTATCCCCTGAATTATGGAACCTACAGAGGGATGCACATAGTTCTGGAAACATGATAACTGAAAACTAAGCCACTCCAAGGGTCACATTCCCCATGATAAGACTTGATTCTGACTTATTTTGTTGATTTTTTCGTGCCTGCTTAATGTGACCAAAATATCTTTAGAACAAGTCAATGCAAGAAAACAGGGCGGCCCCAAATAGCAAAATAGGAGGTGGAGAAGAAACTCCTGTCTCTAGCACAGCAAATATTTCAGAAAACATCATTTTTCACCCCACTATTTCCTCCTCTTATTTTTTAATCTTCATTTTTTCCACAGAATAAGCCAAACCCAAAATAAAATAAAAAAATCCAACCAACAAAAAACACCATCCCAAAACCCAAAACCTTCTCAAAAGGTCAAAATGATGAATAATATTTCATACTGTAGGTTGCAGAGTCATTGCATTCCTTTTCAACAACTCCAAAACCACATGAGAAAGTTTGAAAATGCCTTTGAAGATAGCAGGGAACGAGTCCACTTACAGAAGGCCTCACTCTCCTACTTAGGCAATATTCAGCCTATAAAACCTAATAACTGGTAACAGCTTCCATTATTAACAGCAAATCCTCCATAGGCAAATTATCCCTTAATCTGCCATTACCATTGTCAACATTTAATTAATCTGCTTAAAGGCCTGGTGCTGCCTCAGTGAGGCAAAGGAATTTTTTACCATTTATTTAGAGCTAAATCATAACCCAGTTTCCATTTTTAAACACTTGAACACTCTCTGACTTTCCAGATGTGCAACACCATTCTTTCCAGCAGCAGCAGTTCTTTCTAGACAGATTTTGAAGCCTAATTTCAGGGCTAATTTCAGTGTTTTCCTGTATATAAGTATTGTTTAAATACCAGGCACTTCAGTGGTGCTCAGTCATCATTATTTGTCTTCTTTCTGTAAATGAGTACTCCAGAATTAATTAATCCCAGGGCACGATGGAGGGATAAACTACTTGTGTTTCACATGCAGTTCATGCATGCTTGCATGCTGTGCTTTCGCTTCTTTTCCGATTCAACCCAACTGCTGGAAGGGGCTTTTTTTCCAGGAACCAGTTTGGTATGAAACTTCTTCAGCCCAGAATATGAAATGATCTCATGGTGCATGCTCATGTGTTGGCCCATGCGATCTTCTAATATAAAGACACCACTGCATGTGGAGTTACTGTTTTCTGATAAAAATAGTCAGGTTTTTTTGGTGGTATTAGCAGCATTTTCAGCAATGACTATAACAGAGTGAAGTAATTTAGGCCCATTAGGTCCTAACTTCTTACAAATCCCTTCTCAAACCAATTTCTGAATTAGGATAATTTGTTTCAACAACAACATAAAGTAAGGTTATTATATTCCTGGAATTCTCCAGCATGCAGAAACAGTGGAAATAAAAACAAAATTCCATTAAAAATATAATAATATACATACATTTGCAAAGTCCTCTCTTTTGGCCAATGCCCACACCCAGAACAACCTGGAGTTCATCCTGCATCCATTTGTTTAAACAACTAAAGAACAATGAAACATTTCTGGACATTCCTGCAATTGCCTTCTATCCATCAGCTCTGGCAGCTGCTTGGCAACTCTTCCCTTGACCTCCAAAATAAACCCACCCTCTGAAGAAAACACTGCAAACCTCTAGAGCCAGCCTGTTTGCAAAGTGATTAATTTGGGTTTGAAACCAAAGCCAGTGTGCTGACCACGTGGAGAAAACAGAGGGAGAAAAGTGTTGAACAGCTCGGAACGAATCGTTCCTGCTTTGCAGGATATCCTTCAGGTTTTCCAAGGGATGGGAAATGAGCACTCTGGGCAAATTTGAAAGGCTTAAGAGGAGATCTTCCTCATTATCCACCTCCTCACACCCATGATTGTGGAGACGCCCTTTTTAAACCTGCATTGAACTCCTTCATGTTGCTCAAGTCTCTGTCAGCTGAAATTCAAGGGCTTCCCTCTCTGAGACACCCCTGAAAATTCCTTCCATTATTCTACTGATAAAACAGGAATATTTCATAGAATAGCATAGACTGATAAGAGGTGAGGGCTGAGATGAAGAGGTGCCTTATGAAACCCAATTAAGAAACACTTGGGTTATCTCAACCAGATGTTATGAAACTCACCACAGGAATTACTGGCTTAGATATGCTGGCCTGGGTTAGGAAGTGTTCAAGCCACATAATTAAAATGATCTCATTTAGCTTTAAAATCCACCTATCCTTGTAGCTATTGAACTTGCTAACTTCTCTGGAATTTGTGGGACAATATCAGTTTCTACTATTTTTTTCAGAAAATTATTTGCAAAGAAAGGCTTAAAAAGCATCAAGAGAACAAAAGGTTCCCTATTCCTTTAATAATTTTCAAGTCAATATTGAAATTGGGAGTCATCTGCCTCGGGATTTATAAATTATATGAAAAGTTAGAGTTCTTACCTACCATGTACACTTTTATTTCATACTCATCCAATTATTTCTGGACATGCCCAGCTATATCCAAGGAAAACTTAATTAATCTTGACTTAAGTCAAAACAAACAATTTAAAGCATTTTAAAATCCTCTCTGGGGCTCAGAAAAAAAAGCAAACAAGCTTAGTAACGGAAGACATGATTTCATTTCACAGGCTCTTACTAACTTTTCTTCAATTTGCTTGAACATCTGCAGCAATTTTCCAAAAAGAAAGCAACAAGTACTGCTTGTAGCTACAGAGCTTGAGTTCATGGCCCACCTGATTTTTCCTGACAGTCCTCAAGATGCTCCTGGACTTTTTTATGTTTTATTTCCCCCACTCCTTCCTTCATGTATAGCAAAGACCCATGGAGGTTCATAACAGAGGGAATGGGGGCATCACTTGCTTGTTCCCTTGAACAAAGAGAGTGTTCCCAGTATCCCAGGTGTGCATGGGGATGGCAGACCTAGGGCCCCCCTAAAACACTGAGTTCCTCTTGCCTGAGTGTCCTTTTTGGGTGGAGACAAATAGAATTTTTGGTTTAGGTTGATATCAGGAAAAAGTTCTTGCCCCAGAGCATGGTGGGGCACTGAACGGGCTTGTCAGGGAAGGGGCACAGCTCCAAGTCTGCATGGTTTCAGGAAGCATTTGGAAAACACTCTCAGGCCCAGGGTGGGATTTTTTGGGTGTCCTGTGCAAGGCCAGGAGCTGGATTCCATGATCTTGGTGGGTTCCTTCCAACACAGCATATTTTATATTTCTATGATAATTTATTTTTGCAACCAGCTCCACATGCACCTGTATTTACTTAACTTCAAAATGAAGTCTGTGCTGGACATTGCTGGATAAAATGTCATCCTCTATAACCTGGTTAAATTCTTTACTCTCCTCAGAAAAAAACTCTAAAATTGTTAAAGACAAGTGCTAAATTCATTTCAGGGCATACAGAAGGTGATCTAAGTGGGTGGTTTACAGTTCAGTGAACTATCACACATCCACTGCTTAGCCTGGAAATATTTCCAAGATACACAGACTAGTGAGGCAGGATGAAGCAAGGAGGTATCAAAGAGCTCAGAAGAGCTGTTCAGGGCCCAGGAAAGAGAGTGACCTGAGAATGGAACTCACATTGAGGTCAAAAATGTCCCATCAGAGACCAGCTATGAACAGCAACTTCCAATCCCTCCTAGGACTGATGCCAGTGTTTGGTGATGCCACTGGGAATCCAAAGACAGCCCTCAACTTCATCTTTCCCATGTAGATAACAACAGAACCTGTCTGTATGTCGTCAAGTTGAAGCTCAGTGTCACAATGTTCATCCTGTGCAATTAGTCAGTAGAGGGCCATGACTCAAGAGAGACCAGAATACAACAGGAAATCAGGGATATTAAGGATATTAAAGAAGAAGTTTTATCTGCTGGTCTGTTCCTGAAAGGAAAGGTTATAGAAACTGTATCCTAAGCAAAATGTGAAAAGAGGAAAACTTATTTTTTGCTTTTTTGTTTGTTTCCAAATGTTAAAGGGGGATAATTCCTCATTGCCTTATACAGGGCTGCACAGTTCTGGGCAACAAAATCCAATTACATCAAATTTTGGTGCTCAGGAAGGCAAATGTTTCAAAAGCTGAGAAAACTTCCCTTTAAAAATTCCTAAACAGTCTTAACATTTACCATGCATGATATCAAGATCATCAGAATAAGAGCCACAAACAACTCTTTTATGTAAAATCCTTGAGGCAGAAGAAACATTGACATTATGACTTGTCCTCCCACCAGATATGGGAAGGAGAAGCAGAATTCTTTTAAGGTAGATGAAATTTTCTTTTGGATAGAAGTCCACCTTCTGTTAGTCACCACAATGGAAATCTGGTGGAATTCAGCCATAGACAGTTGTGCTCTGAATTTCTTTACTCTTAATGGCTTTCTTCTTTATGTTGATTCCCCTGTTTGTTGTTTGTTTTACTTCAAGATAACAATTTGCTCTCTGTTATTTCTTCATTTTTCTTTCACTCAGGCATGGCTTTCTATTTGTTTCTCTTTATCATATTTTATCATCACTCAGGCATGGCTTTCTATTTGTTTCTCTTTATCATATTTGATCAATCTTCTGAAATGCTAAATGTTCAAAATTGATTTTTTAAATTAAAAATTCTTTAGAAATGAAGGAATTATTATAAAAATTAAATCAGGAAATACTTTCCTGGTGGTGTGCATGTGCATGACTTCTGAGCTCTGATATTTATTCATTTTTATAAATTCTTTGCTTTGAAAACACCATTCATTATTATAGTTCTGACAGTTGATACGTGCTTGCTTTGTCTTTGAGGGCATTTTTTGGAAATTAACTTATAGATGGTTTTAAAATGCAAGTTTGAAAGCTGTCTATTAAAACAGAAGATGAAAATGTAATATGAAATGTCCTGGTTCTGTGCCACTGCTCCATTCTGGATGAAATATCAGACCTACCACTGATTGTGTGGTTTTTTTCCTTCGTGATAAGTGTGTCCATGCCATAAAACCACAAAATTCTAACAGATCAGTAAAATATCCAACTGAAGAAAGACTTTCTGTCTGGTGGGACAGCAAACACATAATCATTTCCACCACGAGCTGTAAATTTCCAGTGTCACAGGAATGGACACTTGCTTGGGAACAGTCCCCCCATTTATGCAGCCTCTCAAAGCCGTGTCCTGTTCCCAGCCTGTGTTTGCTGTGAGCAGTGAATGCCATCCCTGTGGGGTCAGTGTCTGATGGGCCAGACCAAAACACCCTTTGGCAGAACAATTCCCCCATGCTGAGATCTGTGCTGCCCTGGCTGCTCCACCTCCACAACAAGAGCTGGCTTGGTTGAAGGTACCAGCTGAAAATAGGTGATAAATTCATGCCATGACACCAAATGTGTCTCATTTACAGTGCAGGGCAAGACTTTGGAAAAATTCCCATTTGCTCGTTGAAAACAAGGTTTTATTATTGTAAGGAAGCTTTAAGTCATCAGTGTTTTAAGGCAAGCACTGAAGACCTACATAACTGCAGTGTTAGAAAGGTGAGGTTTGGAATTCCTAGAACCTGAAGTTTGACCTACATGTAGAGAAAACCAAGAGAATGGGAAAGAAGTTCATCATCCAAGCTGCCCAGGTACCACTTAAATATCAAATAAAGCCCTTTCCCTTTGCCCTTAAAGCTGTCAGGAGCTGCTATAAACCTTCCACCCAGCAGAGCCCCTGAAGCAGGCTGTTAGCATTTGTCATCCTCCCTCTCCTGCAAAACAAACCCTCCATCCATGTGTTCCACTGCAGAGCAACAAAACAGATAATGGAGATGCCAAAAAAGGTAAACTTGTGTATTTCTTCTCCTTCCCGTTTCAAGCAGCTTCTGTGGAAGATCCTGACAGGTGGTTTGAATAAAACATCCCACGTGCTTTCTTTTTTTCATCAAAGGCTGACGAAGGATAATTTGTTTTGCTGCATCCCTCCTGCAATGCCTTTATCGGGAAAAGCTGCAGTAGAGGCATTTTTGGGTTCAACAGTGATCCCAAGCATTTCTAGGTGGCTAAGCTGAGGCACACAGATAGATCAGACTGCTCTGATGCACTGCAGGCCAACAACACCTTCTCTC